>PVJI01018723.1:0-32698 GCA_004026765.1 Micronycteris hirsuta | reverse complement strand
TCTCTGTATTTCCTGGATTTGTGTGGCTTTTTCTCTCATCAGATTAGGGAAGTTTTCCACCATTATTTTTTGAACTGGTTTTCCATCCCTTGCTGCTCTTCCTCTCCTTCTGGTATCCCTATAATACGAATATTGTTATGTTTCATGTTGTTCTGCATTTCCCTTAATACCTCTTCATTCTTTCTGAGCATCTTTTCCTGTTCTTGCTCTTTTTGGTTGCTTTTTTCAACCTTGTCCTCCAGCTCGCTGATCCGATCCTCTGCCTCATCGAGCCTACTTTTGATTCCTTCTATTGTGTTCTTCAGTTCAGATATTGTATTCCTCATTTCCTCTTGGCCCTTGTCAATAGTTTCTATTTCCTTTTTCATGTTGACATAGTTTGCAGTGAGTTCATTATAGTTTCCCTGTAATCTCTGGTAGTTTTCTGTGAGTTCATCAAGCTTCTCGAGTTTCTTGAGCTGCCTGATAACATATGCTTTGAACTCAATATCTGATAGTTGGCTTGCCTCTGTTTCATTTATCATTCTTTCTGGGGCTTCCTCCTTTCCTTTCATTTGGGGATTGTTTCTTTGTCTTCCCATTGTTTGTGGGATTCTTGCTAGCCTCTGGTTCTTAAACTGATCTGTGAAGTTCTCTGAAGCAGCGAAGTTAATTTTGTGTCACTCTCTGTTTTTTGGGCTGACTCTTGTCTGGGTCCCACTCTATTCTCTTCACAATTCCAGGTTTTAATGTCTCACCTGTTGATAAAGAAGCGAGGGGAAGGGAGATAAAGAAGAAAAAGAAAGCAAAAGAAAAGGACAAAGAAAGATAAAGAAGAAAATAATTTGAAGATAACCTAAAAATAAAAAAATAATAAAAAATAGGAAATAAAAGGAAGAGAAAACTAGGAATACCAAATGAAGGGAAGGTAGAAGGAGTTAAAAAAATATAGAGGGACAGAGAGGAAGGAGTTTGGGGAAAAACAAACAAAGAAACAAGAGAAAACGAAAGAAATAAAAATAAATAAAAATAAATAAAAAAATAAAAAAATAAATAAAATACTTTTGTTGGCTGGCTTCAACAGCGTCAGGCTGGGAAGATCTGCTGTCTTCCTGTGCTGCACTCTCAGCTGCCGTCCTGCCTCCAGTCTAGTTGCTGGGAGTTTTCAGCACCTCCTCTGGGCCGCCTGACCCCCATCCTGAGTCAGAGTTTATGATGTCTGTGACTCCCCTCAGTGGGGCTCAATGTAGCTCCTCTGTTTCTCCCCCACGGAGGGAGTCTGCACCGCAGGTCTGGGTTGTGTCTCAGGCCCTCCAGGTGTGAGCTCCGCGCCCCTGCATTCGCCGATCGCTTTTGTCTCTGGAATCGGAGCTTGCAAGCCACAGGCCTGGGCGCCGGTTGGGCACCTATGCCAGCTGTCCCCGACTGGCTTCACCGGGTGCGCGCCCAATCCAGGAGCTCCGGGCCTGGGTTTCCCTTTCAATTCAGACTCCAATTCCTCCCGCTGGGATCGCCATCCTCTGCAGATCAGTCCCCAGGTACGCACCGACCTCCGGACTGCTGGGGACCAAGGGTCTTCCAACAGTCGCACGCGTCTGCTTTGGCAACTCACACACCCCAATCCAGCTCCCTCACAATTCCAGGTTTTGATGTCTCACCTGTGGATAACGAAGAGAGGGGAAGGAAGAAGAAGAAAAAAATATTTAAAAAATATAAAATATATATATAAAAATTAAAAATAAAGTAAAAAATATATATACAAAATAAAATAAATAAGAAAAATAAAAAAGGAAATAAAAAGAGGAGAAGACTAGAAATACTAAATGAAAGGAAGGAAGAAGGAATTAAAAAACTAAAGAAGGACAGATAGGAAGGACGGTGGGGAAAACAAACAAACAAACAAACAAAAAACAAAAACTTCTGCTGGCTGGCTTTAAAAATATCCAGCCGTGCCTGCTCCCCTGGTCATCCTGTCTGTGTCAGGCGTCTGATCATTCACTTTCCCCTGTAATCTTGGTCACCAATCTTCATATATGTTGGAATACTGTTGGGTATTCGCACTGTTCCTCAGAAAATCAGCTAGGTGTTTCACTTGTGGGGAGGAGGAAGTGGACTCTGCTCCCTCCTATCTTGCTGCCATTTTTTTCTCTCACATTTGGGCCTTCCCCCCCCCTTGGTGCACCTATTACTTTAAGGGGCGGAGCTTTAGGTGTTCACCAGGGTGGGGTAACCCACGTGGTTGTGTTGTCAGGCTGTCTGTGGGGGCGGGGCTTGAGAGAACAATGGCGTTTGCTCCTCTCTCCACACCTCCTCAGCTGCCCACAAGCAAGTTGATCCCCTCCTTGCTAGCTCCGGGGTAAGTGGGCGAGCCTCAACAGTTTCGAGTCCCCATGGACCTCCCCAACGAACTCTCCTGTGGGGCTGGGAGTTCCTCCCACCGCCTCCTCAACCCCCACAGGTGTCCTCAGTCAGTGATTTGAGGCTTTATTTCCCTGCACTGGTGGGCCAAGCAGTCTGTTCCGCCCCCCAACTTTTCCTCCCAGTCTATCCGTGTGCTAATGAGGGACCGCCTGGTCCACTAGTCCCAGCCCTGGTTTCACAGAGTGCACCTGCCTCATTTTGGCCAGGCACGCCCATCACAGGCCACTCCAGGTGGCTGGAGTGCCACCGGCTCCGCTCCACAAACCGCGTCTCGCCGAACTCTCTCCACCCAGCTCCACCCCTCCTGCCGGTCTGGATGAACGTGTCTTCTTTAACTCCTTGGTTGCTGGACTTCCACTCAGTTCAGTTTTCTGTCAGATCTGGCTGCCCTTGCCCTCTAAATTGCTTTTGTTCCTCTTTTGGTTGTGAGAGGAGGCACCATACATCCACCTATGCCTCCATCTTGGCCGGAAGTTTCAAGCTCAACTTCTGATCTATGTGCAAAATGGTCCTTTTGCCTAAGTGTCTTTTACCACTCTCTGATTTAGCCCCTTAGTACTAACTCCCAAATATCTCCTCCTATAGGAAGATTTGTCCATCCTACTAGAATTAGGTTATCTTTCTTCATCTAATCCAGACAGAGCACTAATAATATTCAATGAGGGAGCAAAGAATACCCAAGAGGGAAAGCAGGGTTTCTTTAACAAATGGTGTTGGGAAAACTGGAGAAATTCACACAAAACAATGAAATTAGACCCCTACTTTACATGACACTTAAAAATTAACTCAAAATGGATCAAATACTTAAACATAAAACTTAATACCATAAAACTCCTAGAAGACAACATAGGAGAGAAACTCATCAATATTATGTTTACTGATGATTTTTTGAAGATGCAGAGTTTTGTTTTTTTACTTCAACTGTTAGTATTTATTTTTTTAAATATTTTATTTATTTAGTTATTTTAGACAGAAGAGAACAGATGCAGAAAGACAGGGAGAGGAACATCAATGTGTGGTTGTTTCTCACGTGGGCCCCACTGGTGACCTGGCCTGCAACCCAGGCATGTGCCCTGACTGGGAATCAAACCGGCAAGCCTTTGGTTCTCAGCCCACGCTCAATCCACTGAGCTACACCAGCCAGGGCTAATGGTTGGTATTTAAGATACATTTCTTTATAAACCACCAACCCAAACTAATCACTAATGACTAAACTCTTCTGGAAATGAAGGAACCCCAACCTCAACTACACACCACAATACCTGTCCCAGGTGCAATGTGCCATCTCTAAGTAAGGCCCTCTCCTCACACTGACACAGCTCCTGACTTCAGTGGCTTTCTTTCTTCCACACTTTGGCTGGGCTGGGCTTTCTCAGTTAACTTAAAAGGCAGAGAATCAAAGTTACAATTTTTTTTCTGGTACTTTGTTACACTCCTTCTATGGCTCAGAGAAAATTAATCAAACTCAGACTAATGCTTTTTATAAAAGTGAATCTGAGGGGAAAATGCTGGCTCTAACAGATAAGGGTCAGATCCCACCTTGTCCATAAGTGACCTTAGGAATGCTCTGGCACATGGAAGAGGAAGCAAAGAAGGGTACTTGAATTCACATGACATGACCTCAAGCTCTGGCTAAAATTGTTCTTAGCTGTGTGCCTTTAGGTGATCAATTACCTTCATTAAGCTCAGCTCCCTCACTTTCCAATCATCCACTGCCTTACCAAGTCAGAGAGGTCCTCTACCAGCATGTCAAGTGAACTAATGTGACCTTTGAAAACTCTAAAGTGATACTCAAGGGCAAGGTGGTTTGAGGTAGAGGAGGAGGAAAAAGAAAAGGAGTGAGAGAGTAGGCTCAAAGAAAGGAGGGGTGAAGTCTAGAAAAGAAAGAGGCAACGTAGAACGATGGAGCAAACAGAGCATGGGGGTCCAGGTGCCATTTCTAGGCTATGGTTAGGGCTTTGATGATGACTGATGGTTGGGTTCTCTTAACTACACAGAGAATAGACCTGGTCATTAGACCTGACCTGGAGCCAGTCATTAGAAAGGAAATCAATATTCAGCCTGGTTGCCCTGACAGCTACTTTTTATATGATCTGAAATCACAGGATCATCTTTAAAGCCTCTAAATCTTCATCTCATCTCTGAATAGGAGACAGGCTGCTGTGGAGCAGGTTATATCTTTACACTTCCTTAAGCCACAGAAATCTTGAACCCAGTGGTGTAGTCATGTTCCTCACCAGGCCTCACCAGCACAGTAGGGAAGTGGGTGAAATTTTGCATATCAAAAAGAAGTTCACCTTTTAAATAGAATTTTACCTTCTGAAGTGGAATACTTCCACCCAAAAGTTAAAAGAGCTCTGAAAATGAAACAAAATTATTTTTTCTGGCATACACACACTCTACCTACAGGTTGCCATAAGCAATCAGATTGCTTTGGACTCAAGCATCAAAATCAAACTGAACCCCTCTTTTTTACCTTGGATCAAAATACCATAATATAAGTAAGTGACTGTTTAGAATTTTAAAAAGATCAATTCTGGGAGGTCCAGTATGATTAAGATCTGATTGTTCACAATTTTGCATCCTTTTCTGGGCTTTAGATTTGATTGGATACACTAGAACAGTCTGATATCCTATCAACCTCAGAAAAATCAATTAGCTCACACATGAAAAAACCTTCCATGAAACCTGAAATACTTTCCAAGTGCACAGCCTTCTTCAGAGGAATGTGAGCTTTACTGTCTAAATTATTAAAAGTTGCACTCAATTAAACAGCCCTGCTACAGTAACCCATTACCTCTCTAACCTCATCTCCTATTACTCTCCTCTCTGGCTCACTCCACTCTGCCTCAAACAGGCCAGCTATGCCTTTAAAGGTCCACTAAGGCCTTACTATTAGCCTTTTCCCTCATCTCTCAGGAACTCTTCCCTTGGACATCTACATGTCTGACTCCTTCCATCTCACTTCCTTCATGCCACCTTCATGGAACCATAGAGATTCTGTTCTTTTATATCACCAACCCCCAAAGTAAATAACATTCATTATTTAATTTTTTTCTCTAACTGAAAGTTCTGTGAAGGCAGGACTTTGTTTTGTTCCACCACGGTCTATTTAACAAATAGCCATTCAACACCAACATTGCCCCAAGCACCATTTTAAGGTACACAGTTGTGTAAAAAGTTTACATTATAGTGGAGTGTGAGGAAGACAGCAATAAACAAGTAAGCGAGTAAAATAACATGATATTTCAGATGTCAACCAATACTTTGAAGAAAATTGAACAAGGAAATCTGATAAAGAGTGATTAAAGGTTGACAGGTTAATTTAAACTGGCTGGTCAGGGAAGCTGTCTTCAAGAAAGTAACTTTGAGTTGAAGTGGGAATTATATAATAGAGGCAGACATGAGAGAATCTGGTGGCTGAGCACTCCAGGAAGAGAAAGGAGAAAGTAAAAAGGAATTAAGGCAGGTGAATTTTTGACATAAAGGGACATAAAGAAGTCCACTGTGTCTATGGGTGTTTGAATAAGGTGAGATGAAATGGGAATAGCGGACAGGGTCAGATTATGCAAGACATTGTAGGTCATGCTAAACATTAGACTACTTTGCCTCCTACATGTAAAAGAGATTATAGGAGAGCAAGAGTGGAAGCATCAAGGAGGTTTGTCCTGTTAGATATAAGAGATGACAGTGACTTGGATCAAGGTGATTGTAGTTTAGGTAGAGAGAAGCAGAAAGAATGGAGATATATAGTAAAGGTGCAATTAACATGCCTTGCTAATGGACTGATGTGTGCTGTGAAGGAAAGAGAGAAATCTGGCATGACTCCCAGACTTTGGGCTGAACTTATTTAGTGAGAAATGGGTGGCATTTCTACTTGCTGAGGCAAATGTCCAGTGCTTGGTATATGGTATGTGCTCAAAAGTTATCGAATGCATTAACCTATACTAGAATTCTGGGTGAAATTTTGTTTTAATAAAATACTTCTAATGAAAACAGAGGTTGGAAACTATTGCAATTAGAGTGATCAGAATTGTATATGCATGTATCAATCTCATTGTGTGAATTTGAGGCAATATCTCTAGTATTAATTCCTCTTGGCAGTGTCTCACAGATGAAATAACAGTGGATACATTCACACACAGTGCTGCTTCTGGTATGACTGCAGTAATGATAGGTGTGAGCTGGATAGTCTAGAAAGACTTGAAGATTACCCCTATGAAACTGGAGCAATTTGGTTGTAAGTTCTTAGTTATTAAACTAATGGCTTGGTCAAACATAGTAGTTGAGTTAGAGCTTGCACAGAGTCACACAGGATGGGATCCTGGTCAGATGGGTTAAAAATAAGACAAAATTTGGAGCTCAGAGCCTTTACAGAGGGCTCATTTGTCCAAGACAGGAGCACAAGGTAGAATAAAATCATGGATCTCTTTCTAAAACATCAAACCTAAATAGCAGAGGTCAGAAGAGAGACAAAATGTTGGAATTGTGAAAAGTAGGGGAAAAGGGGAGTAAGCAAATTTTGAATTTCCTCCAGGAAAGATGATTGTGCCTCTCAAAATTAAATCCTTTTTAGGTAATTTGAGGTTTTTCTAAGCATGCCAAGTTTGTAGGAGGTCAATCACTGGAAATTGAGTGTAGAATGAGAGAGTGAAACAAGGTATTGCAAGGTTCTCTGCTGAAGGTCTTGTGAATCACATGAAAGAAGCAATTATCTTCTACAACTACATACAAGGCCACCTTAGGTCTGATTGGTTGAATAAAGAATTATGGTTTAGAGAGACTATTTGGAACTGCTGAGGAGAAAGAGTAGAGCAAAACCAAGGGCAAATACTTTATCTCCTGACCAACATTGGAACTGTAAAATGCTCAAACCCGGGTAATCTAGAAACCTGCTGCCACTCACATTGCCCAGGCAGCTAATAGAATCCAGAAGCAGATATACAGCTGCCCAGGATAAAGACTACTGGGGTTCTGCAATTGAAGGTTATAGATATCTGCTGATGTGACCTCATGGGAAAGCTAGAGCTCAATTTCAGTAATATCATGAGGCTTAATTGATTAGTGCTATTAAAGTGTGTACCATCTAGTGGTAGAATTTGTAGTCTTAATTTCACTGAATTAAGTAAATTTCCTCTCAATGGAAACATTGAATATTTTCTTTTCTTTTTATTTTTTTATTGTTGTTCAATTACAATTGTCTGCATTACCTTCCCCCACACCATTCCCCAACCCCACCCAAATCCCCCTCCCTCCATTGTTTCCAACCACCCCCTTGTTTTTGTCCTTTATAGTAATTCCTGAAAACCCTTCTCCCCATTATCGCCTCCCATCTTCCCTCTGGTTACTGTCACATTGTTCTTACTTTCAGTGTCTCTGGGTATATTTTGCTTGCTTTTTTTCTTTTGTTGATTATGTTCCAGTTAAAGGTGAGATCATATGGTATTTGTCCCTCACTGCCTGGCTTATTTCACTTAGCATAATGCTCTCCAGTTCCATCCATGCTGTCGCTTCTTTCTCTCTGCTGTGTAGAATTCCATTGTGTAAATACACCATAGTTTTTCTGATCCACTCATTTACTGATGGGCATGTAGATTGCTTCCAGCACTTGGCTATTGTAAATTGTGCTGTTATGAACATTGGGGTGCACAGGTTCTTATGGATTAGTGTCTCAGGATTCTTAGGATATACTCCCAGCAGTGGAATTGCTGGGCCAAAATGCAGTTCCATTTTTAGTTTTCTGAGGAAATTCCATACTGTTTTTCACAGTGGCTTCACCAGTCTACATTTGACCAACACTGCACTAGGGTTCCCTTTTCTCCACATCCTCTCCAACACTTGTTGTTTGTTGATTTCTTTATGATGGCCATTCAGACCTGTGTGAAATGGTATCTCATTGTGGCTTTAATTTGCATCTCTCTGATGGCTAGTGATGCTGAGCATCTTTTCATATGTCTCTGAGTCCTCTGTATTTCTTCCTTGGAGAAGTGTCTATTCAAGTATTTTGCCCATTTTTAAATTGGGTTTTAGTCTTCCTGGAGTGGAGTCATGTGAGTTCTTTATATAAGTTGGAGATCATACCCTTGTCTGAGGTATCATTGGCAAATATGTTTTCCCATATAGTTGGTTCTCTTTTCATTTTAATGCTGTTTTGTTTAGCCATGCAGAAGCTTTTTAATTTGATGATATCCCTTTGTACATTCTTTTCTTTATGTCCCTTGCTCTAGGGGACATATCAGTGAAGATGTTGCTGTGTGGAATGTCTGAGATTTTCCTGCCGATGTTTTCCTCTAGGACTTTTCTGGTGTCACGACTCTATTTAAGTCTTCTATCCATCTTGAGTTTATCTTTGTGTAAGGTGTAAGTTGGTGGTCAAGTTTCATTTTTTGCATGTAGCTGTCCAGATCTCATAATACCATTTGTTGAAGAGGGTATTTTTACTCCACTTTATGCTTCTTCCCCTTTGTCAAATATTAATTGACCATAGAGTCCTGGGTTTATTTCTGGGCTCTCTGTTCTGTTCCATTGGTCTATGTGTCTGTTCTTATCTCAGTACTAGGCTGTGCTGATTACAGTGGCCTTGTAATACGGTTTGATATCAGGCATTGTGATCCCTCCTACTGTGCTCTTCTTTCTCAAAATTGCTGCAGCTATTCGGGGTCATTGATGATTCCATATAAATTTCTGAAACGTTTGTTCTATATCTGTGAAATATATAATTGGTATTTAATAAGGATTGCATTGAATCTATAAATTTCTTTGGATAGTATGGACATTTTCATGATGTTTATTGTTCCACTCCATGAGCATGGTACATGCTTCCACTTGTTTGGGTCTTCCTTAAATTCTTTCTTCAGTGTTGTGTAGTTTGCTGAGTACAGGTCTTTTACCTCCTTGGTTAGTTTTATTACTAGGTATTTTATTTTTCTTGTTGCTATGTCAAATGGGATATTTTTCCTGATTTCTGTTTCTGATATTTCATTGTTGGTGTACAAAAATGCCTTTGATTTCTGAATATTGACTTTGAATCCCACTCTTTTGCCAACTTCACTTATTAGGTCGAGTAGTTTTTTAGTGGAGTCTATAGGATTTTCTATGTACGCTATTGTGTCATCTACAAACAATGACTACTTTCCACTTTGGATGCCTTTTATTTCCTTTTCTTGTATGATTGCTGTGGTTAGGACTTCCAATACTATGTTGAATAGGAGTAGTGAAAGCGAGCATCCTTGCATTGTTACTGATCTTAGTGGGAAAGCTCTAAGTTTTTACCCATTGAGTATAGTGTTGGGGGTAGGTCTCTCATATGTGGCCTTTATTATGTTGAGGAATGCTCCCTATATTCCCACTTTATGAAGTGTTTTTATCATAAATGGGTGCTATACCTTATCAAATGCTTTTTCTGCAACTATTGATATGATTATGTGATTTCTTCTTTTGTGTATGTGATGTATTACATTTATTGATTTGTGAATATTGTACCATACTTGCAT
This sequence comes from Micronycteris hirsuta, assembly GCA_004026765.1. Classification (NCBI taxonomy): domain Eukaryota; kingdom Metazoa; phylum Chordata; class Mammalia; order Chiroptera; family Phyllostomidae; genus Micronycteris; species Micronycteris hirsuta. The sequence continues at coordinate 22,805 of PVJI01018723.1, read as the reverse complement.
CCCTAGGATGAATCCCACTTGATCATGGTGTATGATCCTTTTAATGTATTGCTGGATGTGGTTTACCAATATTTTGTTGAGGATTTTAGTATCTGTGTTCATCAGCGACATTGCCCTGAAGTTTTCTTTCTTTGTTGTGTCCTTATCTGGCTTTGGAATTAGGTTGATGCAGGCTTCGTAAGAAGAGTTTGGGAGTCTTCCATCTTCTTGGATTTTTTTGAATAGTCTGTGAAGGATAGGGGTTAGCTATTCCTTAAATGCTTTGTAAAAGCGTCCTGTGAAACCTTCTGGGCTTTTGTGTTTCAGAAGCTTTTTGATTAGTCTTTCAATTTTATCAGCTGTCATTGGTCTGTTCAGGCTTTCTGATTCTTCTTCATTGAGTTTTGGAAGATTATATTTTTCTAGAAATTTGTCTATTTCACCTGGGTTTTCAAATTTCTTGGCATATATTTCTTTGTAGTAATTTCTTACAATCCTTTGTATTTCTGCGATATCAGTTGTAATCTCTCCTCTTTCATTTCTGATTGTGTTTATTTGGGTCCACTCTCTTTTTTTCTTGATGAGTCTGCTTAAAGACTTTTCAATTTTGTTTATCTTTTCAAAGAACCATCTCCTGAATTTATTGATCCTTAGAATTGTGCTTTTTTTTGTCTCTATGTTGTTTAATTCTGCTCTGATCTTGGTTATTTCCTTCCTTCTACTTGCTCTGGGCTGTTTGTTGTTGTTCCTCAGTTCTTGTAGGCATAGGGTTAGGTTGGTTATTTGAAATGTTTCTACCTTTTTTAGGTAGGCCTGTATCACTATGAACTTCCCTCTGAGGACTGTCTTCACTGTGTCTCATAAGTTTGGGATTGTTGTGAGTTCATTCTCATTTGTTTCTAGAAACTTTTTTATTTCTTCCTTGATCTCATTCTTCACCCATTCATTATTTAATAGCATGCTATTCAATCTCCAGGAGTTTGAGTGTTGGGGATTTTTTTCCTTGAGGTTGGTTTCTAGTTTCAGTCCCTTGTGGTCAGAGAAAATACTTGATATGATTTTAATTTTCTTGAATTTGTTGAGGCTTATTTTGTGCCCTTTTTGTGGTCTATCTTTGAAAATGTTCCATGTGCATTTGAAAAGAATGTGTATTTTGCTTCTTTGGGATGAAAGGCTCTATATTTATCAGTGAAATTCATTTGATCTAGGTCATTGTTCAATGCTGCAATATCTTTGTTGATATTTTGTTTGGAACATCTATTTTTGACAGTGGGGTGTTAAAATCCCCTACTATAATTGTGTTGTTCTCAATATCTTTCTTGAAGTCCTCCAAGATTTTCTTTATGTATTTGGGTGCTGCTATTTTTGGTGCATATGTATTTACAATGTTTATGTCTTCTTGATGGATTCTTCCCTTGAGTATTATGAAATGACCTTCTGGGTCTCTTTTTATGGCCCCTTTTTGATGTCTATTTTGTCTGATATGAGTATTGCTGCCCTGGCCTTTTTTCCTATCTGTTTGCTTGGAAAATTTTTTCCAGCCCTTCACTTTCAGTCTGTGTAGGTCTTATTGTCCTGAAGTGGGTCATGATTTCTTATCCATTCAGCTATTCTATGTCTTTTGATTGGTGCATTTAATCCATTTACATTCAAGGTTATTATCGATAGGTACTTATTCATTGCTATTTTTTCATACCTGTGTTCTTCTTTCTCTCACTGTTTTTCTTCCTGTTCTTAAAGTAGACTCTTTAGCATCTCTTGCAGAGCTGGATTGGAGGAGGTATATTCTTTGAGGCTTTTTTTTGTCCAGAAAGCTCCTTAATTGGCCTTCCATTTTAATTGAGAGCCTTGCTGGATAGCATAGTCTCATTTTCAGGCCCTTAGTTTCCATCACTTGAAGTATTCTTGCCATTCCCTTCTGGCTTGGAGTATTTCCATTAAGAAGTCAGCTGCTAGTCTTACGGGGCTCCCTTGTATGTTACTTACTGTTTTTCCCTTGCTGCCTTTAAGATTCTCTCTTTATCTTGGAATTTTGCCATCTTAATTATGATGTGTCTTGAAGTGGACCTCTTTTGGGTTCCTCTTGATTGGGACTCTCTGAGCTTCCTGGATTTGTGTGACTTTTACTTTCAATAAATTAGGGAAGTTTTCCATCATTATTTTTTCAAACAGGTTTTCTATCCCTTGCTCTTCTTCTTCTCCTGATAGCCCTATTTTACAGATATTATTATGTTTCATGTTGTCCTGCATTTCCCTTAACCCATCTTCATTCTTTCTGTGCCTCTTTTTCTTTTCTTGCTCTTTCTGGGTGTTTCTTTCTACCTTGTTCTCCAGCTCACCGATCCAGTCTTCTGCTTCATCTAGTCCATTTTCATTTCCTTCTACTGTGTTCTTCAATTCAGTAGTTGTATTCTTCATTTCCTCTTGGCCCTTGTTGATAGTTTCTATGTCCTTTTTCATGCTGATATAGTTTGCAGTGAGTTTATAGTAGTTTCCCTGTAGTTTTTGGTAATTCTCTGTGAGCTCATTGATCTTCGTGATAACCATTGCTTTGAACTCAATGTGTGATTGTTGACTTGCCTCTATTTCATTTAACATTATTTCTGCAACTTCCTCCTTTCCTTTCATTTGGGGATTGTTTCTTTGTCTTCCCATTGTTTGTGAGACTCTTTTTGTTAGCCTCTGCTTCTTAAATTGATCTGTTCTGACTCCCTATGTTCATGGTGTGAACTTCTATGGTAGAAGACCTGTGAGATTCATTAGTGCAGCCTCCTGGGTCTCCTCAGCTCACTGGTCTTGGGCTGTCGTTCATGTTGCCTCTCTGTATATCTTTGGGTTTCCATTGTTGTTGGGTCTTTTTTGGTGGGTTCTTCCCTCCAGGTGGGTAACTGAGAGTCACTCCGTCCACCACGTCTTGTATTCTGTTGTGCAAGTGTGGACAGGTTGTGTTGAAGCTGGTTCTTCTGTCTGTATGAGGTTTTGAGGCTTCTCTCTCACTATTGTTCAGTTGTTTGTTGTGGCTAATTTCTCCACCTTTTGGTTGTATTCCCAGATCGGTCCTGGGTGGAGGTTAGTGTGGCTTCCACTCCCTCCTTCACCTTCTTCCATTGTTATCTGTTGGTGGTTCCTTTGTTGGTGGGCTTTCTTTCCAGCAGGTATACCGGTGTTCACAGCTCCCACCTACTCTTTTTGTAATCAGTTGGAAGGGAAAGGCCAACCCGTAGAGAAGAGATAGGCAATCCTTTGGATATGTATAGTGTTAACCATGATATTTCACCCAACTTGCCACTTTTTAGAAAGGGCGGAAAAAAGATAGGACACTTGTTAGGGGTGGGAAGGATTTTGAGTTGGATCAAGAAAGCAGGGAGCTTGTGGTTGGTCATATTATGAGGTAAAGTGAGAGTAAAGAATAGAAAATAGGTGTAGTGTGTGAGAGAATAGTGTTAACCATAATAACAATAAAGTTCAGGAAACAGTGAAGTGAGCTAAGATCTGGGTTGTGTGCTGTGTATTATTTACAATTGTATGGAACAGTAGTTATTTACATTAATAATGGAGCAACAATCATATGACAGAATCTATGTGATGTAAATAACAAGAATAAGCAGCACAGGACCTAGAGTAGTGTACTATTGGAACACAAGTGAAGTGAAAGACAGAAAATTAAAAATACACTATGAAAGAGAGAACCAGGGAAACCAGTCAAAAAAATGCAGTTTAACAACCCAAGCAAAGAAGACTAAACAGAGGGAAGAGAAATTTAAAAATTCGAATAAAATAAAAGGTGTAAAAATAATACAAAAGATAATGATAATACAAATATACAATAACTTGCAAGTTGTCTGGTGTAGCAAAATGAAATCTGTCTCACTATTTCAGTTGTTGGGTTGACACTTCTTTGGGTCTAACTCTGGTCCTTTCACAGCTCCAGGTTTTATTGTCCCACTAGTGGGAATTTAAAAAAAAAAGAAGGAAGAAAGGAAGAAGGAATAAAAAAGAAAGGAAGGAAGAGGGAATAAAAAAAAGAAAGAAGGAAATAAAGGAAGAAGAAAATAAATAAATAAATAAATAAATAAATAAATAAATAAATAAATAAATAGATAGCCTCCTGCTGGCTTTAAACAAGCCAAGCCATTTCTTCTGGTCTTCCTGGCTGAAGCTGGCTGAGGGGGAAAATTGGTTTCACTTTTCTCCCTTCCTGTGGTTTTGCGGGGATGGAGGCCAGGTCTGAGCTGCACTCTTTGCAGTTGCCCAGCCTCCAGCCCAGCTTCTGGGCTGCAGGTTCAGGTGCTTTCTGCCCCCGGGGCTGTGGGTGTAAGGGCTCAGCCTCCGCTGCTGGGGTGGCAGCCACAGTGGCATGGGGGGCAGCTGGGTCTGTGGCGGGCCACTAGGGTCACAGCACAGTTGGGCGTCCTCTGCCACTGTGGCCAGGGATAAGGGCACAGTTGCATTACTGGCAGCAGAGGTGGCCCACAGCTGGGACTCGGGAGGCTGCACACACCGGGGTAGGTGAGGTAAGCTGCTGTGGGAGAATTCCCTAAACAGCCACTGAGTGCCTCTTTTTCTTTTTGAAGTATTCCTCCTATTCAAGCCTGCTGCTCCAAACTATTGCCTGGGCTCTCACACAGCCCAACTCCCCACCGAGACCAGGGACTGTCCAGGTCAGGGTCTGTCACAGCCCAACTCTTCACAGCCAGTATCCACAGTATCAGCAGGTACACACCACCCCTCCGTGTTTGCCACCTCATCCTTATTCTCCCCAATGACTTCAAGCATCCAGGTCCATCCTGGTGTTCCTCAAACCTTGTCTGGCAGGGGATGGAGCCATTGCCCTTGCTTTCCCCCAAGAATCCTGAGGTAGACTTGGCAGGTGCCGGGCCTAGAGTTGCTGCCACCCTGGTCCCCATGCTGGTCCCAGGGACCTTATTGTCCCGAAGCATTCTCCTTACTGTCTGATTTTTCAATGTCCTCTACAATTTTGGCCTCCAATCTTTATATATGCTAGAATACCTTTAGCTATTCACTGTGTTCCTCTGAAGATTGGCTAGGTGTTCCACCCATGCACAGGGGGAAGGGGACTCTGCTCCCACCTATCTCGCCGCCATCTTCCCCTCCTGAATATTTTCTTAAGTGATAGTTTTAACCTAACAGCCTCAGTGGAAAAAATCTCCATAGTTTAAACATTGTTTAATCTCCATGTCTAAACATTGGTGTATAACAAGCTTTTCCCAACATATGCAATTTTTTTAAAAATTTCTTACTTTTATTAGCATTAACTCTATAATGAATTTACTCCTGGATCACAAGTTTTGTTTCTTCAGTTTCTTCTGAGTTATCTTTTTCCTCCATGCAACCACCTCTTCTTGTTTGGGAACTATCTGCTCTTTTTCAGTAAAGATTATCTCAGTGTGGGCTGTTTGTATTTCGGGAGTGGAGTCATGTGAATTCTTTATATATTTTGGAGATCAAACCCTTGTCTGATGTATCATTGGCAAATATGTTTTCCCACACAGTTGGTTCTGTTTTCACTTTAATGCTATTTTCTTTAGCCGTGCAGAAGCTTTTTATTTTGTTTAGATCCCATTTGTTTATTCTTTCCTTTATGTCCCATGCTCTAGGGAACAACATGTCAATGAAAATATTGTTCCATGGAATATCTGAAATTTTCCTACCTGTAGGACTTTAATGGTGTATGACTTATATTTAAGTCTTTTGTCCAACTGCCTTTTGACCCAGCAATACCACTGTTGGGATTATACCCTAAGAATCCTGAAATGCCAATTCAACAGCAGCCCAATATTCATAGCGGCACAATTTACAATAGCCAAGTGTCCGAAGCAACCTAAGTACCCATCAGTAAATGAGTGGATCCCCAAACTGTGGTACATTACACAATGGAATACTACACAGCAGAAAGAAAGAAGGAGCTCCTATCATTCATGATAGCATGGATGGAACTGGAAAACATTATGCTAAGTGAAATAAGCCAGGCAGTGAAAGACAAATACCATATGACCTCACCTATAAGTGGAACCTAATCAACAAAACAAACAAACAAGCAAAATACACCCAGGGACACTGAAATAAAGAACAAACTAACAGTAACCAGAGAGGAGGAGGGAGAGGGATAATAGGGGAAGAGTCGTCAAGGAACATGTTTAAAGGACACATGGACAAAGCCAAAGGGAGTAGGTTCAAGGATGGGAGGTGGGAATGGGTAGGGCGGGGGGGCATGGTGGGGTGAAAATGGAGACAACTGTACCTTGAACAACGATAAAAAAAAAGATCATCTCAATGTGTCAGGAAGAGCTCATGTATGGGTTAATCTACTGTTGCATGTTGGAAGCTTTGTTCACCTAGATGTGCTCAATGACCAGAGAATCTATATCTCAACCCTTAAGTGCAGCACTACTCTGTGCATTTTTAAGTATATGCAGCAAAAACTCCATGTTCTTTTGGGCCACTGACCCTGTGTCCAGCCCCGCTATATGGCATAGACACTCCTACCAACTCCACCATTGTAGTGACAAAATGACACACATTGTTTCTATAAAGTAACATCCTTCAGATACTTGGCGGTTTTTTGAATATGCATATCCTTGATGGCCTGGGAAGTTTCATATGTGTTCTTGAACACAAAAATTCAAACTCTTTGATTTGCATGCTTTTCAGCAGTTTTCTGGGTGGAGTGAATTGTGAACCATTTTCAGAAGTCACTTCAGGCTGCTTATGTGAAAAAGAAGCTCTTTTCCCTAGATTGTCTCAAGTTGAGGGTTGAATTCAATGAAACAGAAGGAATGCAAATCTCTTCTTCAGATATGATTTCTGAGATAATATCATGTGCCAGATCATATTTTTAAAAACAATGGAATTTTCGTTTTTATTGAAAAATGCTCATTATCTACCTGTAAGAGTTAACAGTGCTGAATTAAATTTTTATCACTTATTAGTTATATAAACTTAGGAAAGTAATTTAATTTCCATAACTATCAGTTTCCTTACACATAAAATTAGAATAATTATAGCTGTGTTTATCAAAGAAGATAATGCAGAAATAAGACTTAACACTTATTTGGCAGATAAATATTTTCTACCATTTTTTTTACTATTATTAAATGTTTTAAGAATCAGTTTTATCCTCCAATTAAATAATCATGAATATGAGTATTTAATTTGTAGGACTGAACTTGAGCTTCAAACCTTGAACAAAGACAAACATTTTAAATGGTTTCCAATTTATTTTCTATTATTGCTTTCTGTCAAATCTGTCTAGTTTACCTGAGAGAAGACCCTCTAAAATGAAATAACTTCCCTAACAATTCCAATTATCGAATCTTTCGAAGATCATAATATGCATTTATTTTTGCTGTAATCTTTTAATTTTTCACAATTAATTGAAGAATGTCTTCTTTGAAAAATAGTTGTCTATAATATTTACAAAAAGAAAGGGCACATGCTACTCTCCTGTTTTATTGATTAAAATAGCCTGGGTAAAATCCTAATCTTACAGATAGGTTAGTCTTAAAAAACAATTATATACGTAAGATTCATCTCCAGTTTCTAACCAGTATCCATTGCTCTTCTCCTATGTGCAAAGCCTAAAAATAAAATAATTAAGTTTGATGCAGACTCCAGCCTGAGAGGTCCATGTGTTGTGGATGTGACAAACAAATTCACTCGGACTGAAGAAGTCCTGTGGAGAAAAAGGGACAGCATAGCCACTTTCTGAGTGAGAGAGGGCACTGACCCCTGCCTGGACAGGCTTTTATTGTTTTTCTATGCACATTACATCAGGGACAGTTTTCTTTTATTATGCACAGGTTGGCTTTAGGTGGTTACGTTTTACAGAGAACAAAGAAGAAGAAGTTGCTAATTACTACAAAGAAAAAGGATATTTGCAAATGAAAAGTAAAAAGTGGTTGAACTGGTTATACTCCATCCTTGGGAGGTTTAGCATAGATTTTAGGAAGTTACTTTATAGATATGCAGTAAACATTTGCTGCCTCAATTCAGGGTGCGGGAGTATTAGCAAAAAGCAAGCCTCAGGTACAATGCAGGCCTGATTCCCCATGCGAAAACCAATCCATGGGCTTGGGTCCTGTGTGCCGACTCACTCCCCACTGGTTTTTCCGAGTCAGGGGCTAAGCTATATTCCCCATGCCACGTGGAATGGTACCCTATATAAGTTGTTCAAAGCAAGGAAAGCAGCTGCATTTTCTGTACATCTTGTTTATAGAGCTATCAAAGATGGTAGATCTTGAGAGAAAACTGTTTTGCACAGAGAGCTTTCTCAACTTCTATATAAATTATAAAGTAAGGAGAGTGAATAAGTGAACATGTATTGAGATATACCACCAAAAAAATCTAAATCTACATTTAAAGCTAATAATGAAATATGTTTAAAGGCATAAAACATGGGTCTTATTTTTGTCTTTATACCTTAAAGTTGTGTTAGGCTGAAACTTTAACCACACTAACACTGAGCCATCCTCTACCACAAAGATTAGGGAACACAATTCACTACTCAGCAACAGTGTAATTCAAGAACTTTGTTGGTAGAAAAGGGAACTTCAGTTGTGTTTGTACTTTGGGTCACCAAGCAAACTAAATTTTTCTAAAAGCGCTTAGGGTCTACGGCCATACCACCCTGAACACGCCTGATCTCATCTAAAAGTGCTTAGGAAAGGGAAAAAACAACATATAGCACTTAAAACTGTAGAATTGTATACATAAAAGTTTCAGTATTATAATTAAAATAATATTTTAAATTGAATAAGATTAACACTCAGAGTTAATCCCAAAACCTCTTTTTTGTCTATCAATTATGTTTTCCTTTACACATAACATCTTGTTCCTATGCTAAATTAATTATATAAAAAATTTTATCTGAATAAAGTAGGTAATAAACATAATTAATATTTTTTAATATTTTGATATATACATTTATTACAATCATAATTGAAATGTACTGCTTCTAGCAGTAAACTAACAAGTTAGCTTGCCACAGACTAATACACTAACTACTTGGCAACTCAACAAATTAGCCTGCCACAGTTGCATGGATACTTATAGAAGACATGACGCTCCTGGGTCAGAGACAAAGTTTTATTACTCAGAGAAATAACAATTGCCAGAATATCAGCATTTGTACTTATACCCAGAGCCCCAATTTCCATAGGGTTGCATAAGAAAGAAACACCAAACTTGGAAAACCCAAATATTTGATAATGAGCCGAAAGAGTGCCTGCCTATTATTCCAGACGGAGATGCTCTATCTATATCAAAGGCTGTAAACAAGCCTACTCTTCTTTCTTGAGGGAGATAATATGTCTATCTGCTGCGGATTTCTGGCCTGCAGAATCTGTGGTGACCATGACTGAATGCATGTATAAATGAATCTAACACAGAAATATGCAGAAATAGAGAACCAGGACCATGCAACTCCTCCCTTATCATCTGGGAGAGAGTCTCAAGCCTTGGGTCCATGGGTTTTTATTGAAGATTTTGGGCACAGAGCATCAGAATGGTCGTCATCAACTTATGCATAGATTGTAGATTCAGTTTAGGCAGTAGACGGGACCAGGAACGTACATCAAAAAGGAGAGATATGCAAATGAAAGGGCAACAGTCTTGGGTTGATCCATAAACATTTGGCCAGGAAGAGCCCCGACATGCATTAGCATAAGTCCTTTAATCCAGGGAGAGAGGGGTTTTTTAGCAAGAGCAAGGTTTTATCTTAAATCTAAGAAATATGTTAGCCTGATTTTCCCACAGGAGATTCTGCTACCCCACATGTAGGTCCACACATGCCGGCTTGTGCTTATCATGAGAGTCTTTGCTCATGTACACGTGAAAGCCCAGGGCTATGCTTCCCCACTCATGGAAATATGAATCTCCCTTATCTATCTTCCTAGTCTTTTCTATTTACAAACATCCTTGAAAAGGATAGTTGAGAAAAAGTGCAGTCAGTGCCTTGCTTTGCAAGACATACAGAAATGAATGGGACTCATGGATAATTGTCTCCCAACATTTTTTTTAATTAAATTTATTGGGGTGACATTGGTTAATAAGATTATATAGGTTTCAAATGCACATTTCTATGATACATGATCAGTATATTGCATTGTGTACCCACCACCCAATAATTCTAAGCAGTAATTTCTGGGAAAAGATTTTGGAGGTAAAGAGACAGAATCTCCTTCTGGTGACTTTTCTGGTTCTGATATGATGAGGCCTCTTCATAGTAGGTAGTTTGGTGATAGGTTAGTTTGGGGTAAGCTTCCACTGCCACTTACAGCCTCATAGGAAGAAAATTCCAGATTCAGGGTCACAAGATAGTGGTGGAGTAGCACAGTATATCATGTACCTCCTCCCAGCACCAAATTGAAAATAAAATTAGGGGAGAACTATACACCCAAAATAAACTGAAGACTACCCAAAAAAAAGAGACTTTCAACTAAGGACAGGAAAATAAAACACCATGACCAGTAGGAAGGGTGAGGACATTGAAGGGGTCAGCCTGTTCCCAAGGGAAGTGGACTGAGGCAGAGGTGCAGCTGCAGGAGCTTCCTCTTCAAAGGAGAGAAGCTGGAACCAAAAACCAGACTCCCAAGCACAGAGCACCATTCCAGGAACAGTAGTCCACATAGTATCCAGAGGTGAAAGGCTGCAGGATTTGTCTTGGCTTGTGAGGGACAGACCCACTGGAGAAGGAGTCACTATTTTTTTCTTTTTCTTTCTTAATTCTTAAAGGGTCCAAAGCACAGGTTTTGTGTTCATAACTACCTTGGTCCCAAGCTAAAGGAGGGCAGAGTGGACTAGAGTTGTACAAGGAGAGTCTGGAATGGGAGACAATGGTGAGAGACATGGGGGAGCAACCATGGGGTATTATGTGCTGGGATATACCTCAATTCTGCAGCAGCCATCTTTCTTGAGATGAGTAAGCTCCTCCCAAAGGAACAAACACAATTACCTTACCCAGTTGAGTACTGCTCCCCTCAACTTCTGGAATCCCACTCACCTCCCTGCATCTTTTTTTTATTTGTTTATTTCTGTGTTCTGCTCTTTTTTTTTGTTTTTTTTTTTTTGTTTTTGTTTTTTTGGTCTGTTTTCTTCTTTCTTTTCTCATATCCTTCATCTTAACCCCTGGTGAGGAGACAACAACATAAATAGATTCAGGATATGTCAGAGAGGGGCTATAGGGCACAGTCATATCATACATTTTCCAGGGAAACAGACTGGTACTTCCCTCTCACAGTAGAGCCATAGAAACACCCTCCTGGTTTCCTGCAGACCCAAAATCTGGGCTCTGAAGACTCTACCCATTAACCTACTAGGGCCAAGTACAGGGAAACAAATTCCATACAAAAATCATACTTGTGGCTCAGGGGCAAGAGAACACACCCACCATCTTTCATGAAGTCAGAAATGCACTTGCCATGGGAGATCCATGAGTCTTATCCTGCCACCCCCACCTCTATTGATTCTGCAAGAAGCCTTCTCAGAAATAGTCAGGTCTGTGATGAGTTTAAAGACCACTCTAAAATTAACAGCAGCCTGGCAGGCAGAGATAAGCAGAAGTGGATCCTTCAGTGACTTTGATCACTTGCTGATATACCCCCAGACCCAGTGCTGATAAAACCCAGCTTGGCATAGCAGCTTCGCCCAACACAGGCACAGCCAAGTTTGGAGGAATAAACAATAAATTGTGGATTATAGTTGCTAAGAGCTATATGTGGTCAGCACCTGCCATTGGCTTACACCAGACAATATAAGAGCCATATCCAAAAGGAGAACTCAGCAGGAGCTGCCCCCCCACCCCCGCCGAGTCTTCCAAAAGCCCTCCCAGGAACAGTCTTGTCTGTGACTACTCTAACTAAGACTGACAGCACGCCAGCAGGCAGAGACAGACAGACGCAGATCCTGTGGTGACCTGGGACATTTGCTGAGACACCCCTAGGCCCAGTGCTGATAAAACCCAGCTTTGCAGAGTAGCTGGGTCCATCCTGGGCACAGGCACACTCAGAGGAATCATCTAAAAACTGTGGATCACTTGTAGCTCAAACAGGCTGCTAAGGGCTAGACATGGACAGCACCTGACATTGGATTATACCAGCCTCAGACAAATCAGAGCTGTATCCAAAGGCAGAACCCAGCAGGCAAGCAGTAACTCTGCTGAGACAAATTCCACTTTGTTCTTTTTATTATTTTTGTCTTTTTTCATAGCCATTTTACTAATTTTTCTATTTTCTATTTTTTTATTTTTGTTCAAGTACAGTTGTATCCATTTTTAACCCACCTGCCCTCCCCCCCACCCCTGCCTCCCACATTCAAACCTACCCTCTTTGGCTTTGTCCATGTGTCCTTTATACATGCTCTTTGATGGCCCTTCCCCTATGATCTCACCTATAAATGGAACCTAATAAAAAAAACAAGCAAGCAAGATACAACCAGAGACATTGAAATAAAGAAGAAACTGACAGTTCGTTCTTCCCTGACTGTCGCGAATTCCGGCCAGCAGAATTCGTGTGGCCATGACTGAGTGAGTAAATAAGCTCACACGGAAACACGCAGGAATAGAGAACTGGGACCATGCGACTCCTCCCTTATCCTACGGGAGAGAGCCTCGAGCCTTGGGTCCAGGGGTTTTAAGTGATGATCTAGGGCCCAGAGCATCAGAATGGTCTTCATTAACTATGTATATAGATTTTAGATTCGAGTTAGGCAGTAGACAGTCCAGGAAGGTACATCAAAAGGAGAGATATGCAAAAGGAAGGGTAACAGTCTTGGGTTGATCTGTAAACATTTGGCTGGGAAGAGCCTAGGCATGCATTAGCATAAGTCCTTTTGATCCAGGGAGGGAGAGGATTTTAGCAACAGCAAGCTTTTAAATCTGAGAAATATGTCAACCTGATTTCCCCACAGGAAATTCTGCTACCCCATTCGTGGGTCCTGCATGCTGACTTTACGTTCCATGAGAGACCATGCTCCCTTACACGTGAAAACAGAAGGGCTATAATTTCCCACTGTGGGAGCATGAAATTCCTTTACCTGACAGTTACCAGACAGGAGGTGGGAATGGGATAATTTTTCTTTTTTCTACTGTTATTGCTCTATATTTTTTCTTTCATGTATCTTATTTTACTCTTACTAATGATTACCCCATTGTTCCCTTCTTTCCTTTTGTTATTTTTGTTATTCATCCTCTTGCTTTGTCCTTTTTTCCTGTTGTCCCCTTTCAATTCGTTAGTCACATTAATTCTTTCCACTTTCTCCTCCCATAATCACTTTGCTGTCTTTTGCTCTTCCCTTATCTTTTTCATTTATTTTCCCCTTTGTTTTATGTTCCACTTCTCTTTCCACTTTTATTATTCTTTAACCTTTTGTCATTAAAATTGCTGTTGTCTGAGGGAGGATTTTGCTTGTTTTAGCTTCATTTTTTGTGTTGTTTGCTTTGTTTTACCAGCACCTATACATCAATGTACAAAACATGGTGGGGGTTAACACCCTCAGTCCACAAGCTGGAGAGAAGACCCCACCAATGAAAAGTCAACTATATTCATAACCCAAATAAAACAGGAGAGCCCACATAACCCACACAAAAAGCATTCCTAGAGCATCCAGATCAGGAGATCAAAGAGTCTGCACCACTAAAACCTACAGGACTCCTACCATATAAGCCCACCACACAAAACAGGGAGTTAAAGCAGATATATGTACTTTATAGAAAGAAACAAAAGGAGACAGCTAAAATGGAAAGACAAAGTTACAACATCCAAGTGAAAGAAAAGGAGGCATCACCAGAAAAAGAGATAGGTAAAATTGAGGCAAGCAAATTATCAGACATAGAATTCAAAGTAATGATTATAAAGATGTTCAAGGAACTTAATGAAAACTACACCAGCATTAAAAAGGACATGAATAAGAACCAGTTGGAAATGAAGAATACAATAGCTGAAATGAAGAATGTGCTAGAAAGAATTAAAAGCAAGCCAGATAAAGCAGAAGATTGAATCAGCACTTTGAAAAACGGGGTGGAAAAATACCCAATCAGAGCTACAAAATGAAAAAAGATTTAAATAGAACAAGGATAGCCTAAGAGAGCATTATAATAACATGAAACATAACAATTTTTGCATAATAGGGATACAAAAAAGAGAAAAATAAATAACAAGGGATAGAAAGCATGTTTGAAGAAATGATGACAGAAAGCTTCCTTAATTTGAAGGAGTCATGGATGTTCAGAAAGCACAGAACATTCCAATCAAGATAAATTCAGAGTCCTACACCCAATTAAGAAAGCAATGTTTAAAGACAAAGATAGAATCTTAAAGGCAGAGAGAGAGAAACAATTAGTTACCTACAAGGGAATTCTGATGAGGCTGTCAGCTGATTTCCCTCCATGTGATGTCCATTTCTCTGATTCTGTTCCTGTTCTGGTTGTTTGCTTAGTTTTTGTTTTTGTTATTTTTCTTTTCTTTTAGGTTCATTTGTTGATAGTTGTGAGTTTGTTGTCATTTTACTATTCATATGTTTTATCTTTTTTTCTTAGATAAGTCCCTTTAACATTAATTATAATAATGGCTTGGTGATGATGAACTCCTTTAACTTGACCTTCTCTAGGAAGCACTTTATCTGCCCTACCATTATAAATGAAAGCTTTGCTGGATAGAATAATCTTGGATGTAGGTCCTCGCCTTTCATGACTTTGAATATTTCTTTCCAATCCCTTCTTGCCTGCAAGGTTTCTTTTGAAAAATCAGCTGATAGTCTTATAGGAACCCCTTTGTAGATAACTGTTTCCTTTTCTGTTGCTGATTTTAAGTAAGATTCTCTCCTTATCTTTAATCTTGGGTGAAGAGGAATCCATGCCTCTCACTGTGGGAAATGTAGCTCTAACATTTCACGTCTAAGAGAAAGCACCTGTGGAACGTGGGACGGCAAGCAGGCCCCACATACAGGACAGCGGGATTTCCTGTGGGCAAATCAGGATGGCATATTTCCTAGAGTTAATTAAGTCTTGCTCCTGCTAAAAATCTCTCTCTCCCTGGATCAAAAGAACAAATGCTAATGCTTATCTAGCTTCCTCAGACTGATACTAATCCTTTCAAAGTTCAGCCATACCTCTTGTCTTTGCATAATCCTTTTGATGTACCTTCCAGGCTGTCTACCACCTAAAGCAAATCTACAATCTACGAATGGTTAATGGGTACCATTCTGATGTAATGTCCCCTAGAACAGCAATAAAAAGCTGGTCAACACAAGGTTCAGGGCCTCTCCAATATGATAAGGGAGGAGTCGTGTGGTCTCAGAATTTCTAGTCCAGTATACGCCATGTGAATTTATTTACACGCCTGCCATGGCATATGAATCCTGCTGGCCAGAATTTGCGACACTTGGGTAATTTAATTTTGATGTGTCTTGGTGTGTTTCTTCTTCATTACAACTTCTTTGAGACTCTCTGAGTGTCCTAGACTTGCATGTCTAGTTCCTTTGTCAGATTGGGGAAGTTCTCCTTCATTATTTGTCCAAATAAGTTTTCACTTTCTTTCTCCTCCTCTTCTCCTTCTAGCACCAGTATGATTCAGATGTTGGAACATTTAAAGTTGTCCCGAAGTTTCCTAAGCCTCTCCTCATTTTTTTTGAATTCTTGTTTCTTGATTCTGTTCCAGTTGGATGTTTATTTCTTCCTTTTGTTCCAAATCATTGATTTGAGTCCTGGTTTCCTTCCCTTCACTATTGGTCCCCTATACATTTTTCTTTATTTCACCTACCATAACCTTCACTTCTTCCTCTATTTTGCAACCATACTTAACCATTTCTGTGAGCATCCTGCTTATCAGTGTTTTGAACTCTGCATCTGACAGGTTGTCTATCTGTTTATCACTTAGTTCTATTTTTGGAGCTTTGATCTGTTCTTTCATTTGGGCCATATTTCTTTGTCTCAGTGCACCTGTTATGTTGTAAGGGGCGGAGCCCTAGGTATTCACCAGGGTGGGGCAATTACTTGGCTGTATGTGGCGGAGTGGCCTGAGAGGGAACAATGCCACTTGCTCAGCTCTAGGCCAGCTTTAACTCACTTCCCCTGCTATCCACAAGCAAATCGAGCCCTTTTGGTACTGATTCCCAGGTGGGTGGGTTTGTGTACATTCTAGGACCCTGTGGGTCTCTCCAGTGAACTCTCCTGTGAGGCTGGGAGTTTCTCCTACTGCAGCAATGCCCACAGGTTTTTATAGCCAGATGTTTTGAGGCTTTCTTTCTCCACACTGGGACCCTGGGTTGGGAGGTATGTCCAGCTCCCCAGTTGTTCCTCTTGGTTTATCTGCATGGAAATATGGGACTGCCTGGTCCTCCAGCTGCCACTTTGCCTTGTGTCCCCTCTGACCCCACTGCCCATCTCTGCCCCTTCTACCAGTTTGGATGAGTGTTTCTTCTTTAACTCCTTGTTTGTCAGACTTCCATACATTTCGATTTTCTGGCAGTTCTGGTTATTATTTTTTTAATTTGTTGTTGTCCTTCTTTTGGTTGTGTGAGGAGGCAAAGTGTTTCTACCTATGCCTCCATCTTGGCCAGAAGTCTCATTTCTGCCATTTTAATTAACCTTGGTCAACCATGGTCCAAACAAATTAAATGGAAAATTCCAGAAATAAAAAATTCATATGTTTTAAATTACACGATATTCTAAGATGTAATGAAATTTTGAGCCATCCTGCTCCACTTTCCCAGAACATGAATCATCCCAGTATCCATTGTTTCCACCTTGTATATACTACTTGCCTGTTAGTCACATAGTAGCCATCTCAGTTATCAAATTGACTGTCATGGTATGCTTGTTCAAGTAATCCTTATTTTACTAAATAATGGCCCAAAGCACAAGAGTTGTGATGCTGGCAATTCAAATATGCCAAAGAGAAGCCTTAAAGTGCTTCCTTTAAGTGAAAAGACACATATGTATAGAAAAAAACAGTACAAATAGGGCTCAGTACAATCCAAAATCCAAGTTTCAGGCATCCATTAGGGGTCTTGGAATGTATCTACTGAGGATAAGGGAAGATACTGTATTATATTTCAGCAATAAAAATAGCAAAGTCTCAAACACATTCCTAAAAATGTTATCCAAATCAATAAAAATGACAAAACAAAATAGATGAAGAAAGGACATCAGCTTACCTAAGATGATGACTGGAAAAATGTTCAACCTCACCGAATTCAAATATGAAAAATAAAATATTTTAGTATATTATAGTTAAAATGACTTAAATAATATTTTGAAGATTACAAAACTGAGAACAAATGATAAAATGAAAGTAATATATTTTAAATATTAAATTATTAAGAGCAAATTTTAAAAAGTACTAATATTTGGGCAAAATTGGAGAGCATCTTTATTAAATTTATAACAATTGTGGGTCCTAATCCAATTTTTTATTAAGCTGTACAATTATGAATTCTAATCCAATTCTTCTGTTTCCTATATACATTCAAACACAATGTTTTCTTCTCAAGTTTTGAAAGTCCAGAGTTTCTCAATTCTCGGAGTTAAAATTTTACTCTACTATTTCTCATTGTAATAGATCTTAGCTTACCTTTGACTTAGCTAGTGAAATAATTTCTTAGAGATTTAAATCCCTTTGCTTCAGAGTTTTAACTTTTTCTTCCTTATGTTAACATAGGTAGCTAGATATTAATAAACAAAAGAAGCAAAGGAAATCAGATATCCTTAAGCATGATAAACCAGGGAGCTGAACTGGACAATGAGCCAACTTGCTTCACTAGGAAGTTACAGCTTCACACACTCTCCCAGGTATTCTCCACCCTCAGGATTTAATTACCTGAAGTGGACAGGAAGGATCATAGTTGGGAGAGGAATAAAAACAGCAGGAGAAATTCTTCTGCTGGGCACATGCCCAGTAGAAGTAAAGGTGGTCAAAGAGAGATGCTTCTACTTTGAGGCACGCATGGTAGAAGCCAAGATGGCAACCATAGAGGCTTACCAGTCTAGTCTGGGAAGAGGATCAGATTGGGTAAGTGACAAAGAACCCAATAAAATCTAGGAAATGGATTGGTTAGGGTGTAGATCCACCACCAGCCCACAAAAGATTGGAAAATTGATTGTCTAGTTTGAAAGGGTGCCTCGTCCTTCCCAAGCCAGAGACAATATAACTCAAGCTTAACAAAGAGTCTCTCTTCTTTTCCCTCTCTCAGTGACATACACTTGCTCCCCAGTTTGTTCATGCTTTCTCTATAGCAACCCTAATACCCCTAACAGCAGCCTGTGGCCCTGCTCACGTGGACTCCAAGCAACCCTGGTCACAGTGCCTTGAAGAGTGCAGCTGGGAAAACAAGCTAGCCAGATCAGGACAGAGACATGAACTGAATAAATGGCATAAAATGTCTGGAAAGTGGATCTATTTCTGGGCCTGATGAAAACAATGTTCAACTTTTTGATAGAAGGACAGACAGAGATGAGAGCCTGGGAACTCAGGGGCAGTCCTTTGATTTTGCTTCTACAATAAAACCTTATCATGCCCCAACCTCCCATATGTGGATCCCTGAAATGCTTTCCTTACGATTCCATGAAACAGCCTCATTTTCACCAGCAACACTTATAGGATTTGACAGAAAGAGACCAAAGTTGAATATGCCCTATATTTCCCAGTATAATTTCAAATCAGCAGCAAAATTTCCCTTTTTGACCATATTTGTTTTTTATGCCCATTCTTCTCCCCTTTTTGCAGCCAGGGCTTATTTAAATCTAAATTCACACTGTACACTTTTGTTTACATTGTGTTTTCCCTTGGCAATGTGTACAGCAAGCTTTAGCTTACCTATAAGTCTACTTGTTTTGTTCTTGTTGTTATTTAAGAGGATATATCTTAATACTTTTGATTTCAAAACAGACTAACATACATTTAAACAAATGTAAAAATGTGCTTCTTTCTATACACTAACTAAACAGTCCTCACGGTTGCTCGAAAATGCAGATATAATCTATTCAATGTTTTTACCTTTTTTGTTTGTTTAAAATGAAAAGTTTATTTGCTCAATACACCAAAAGGATGCAAGCACTGTCATGACAAATATACAGAAATATGCAGATCAACATAAAACAGTAATTTAGTAGGAAGGGAAACCTCTTTAAATGTTATGACAACATACTTCCAAGAAGAATCTTTCCTTCAGTTAATTATACATTTCAATAAAATAAAGGATAATGGACTAAGTGAAAGTTAGCTTATGAATTTTTCTTAAAAATAAAATTCCAATTCTATTAATCCATGCCAGTTAAATGCCATAACTAAATTTCCAAGTAAGTGCAAAAGGAGTGAAGGGTTTGTTTGTTTTGTTTTGTTTTTGTTTTTGTTTTTTTGCTTCAACAGTCCAGAGGAAAATGGTTACTACTGATACAGCAAGCAAGCTGTTAAGACTGACTCATCCAGAACTGCACTAAATTTCAGTCTCAGTGCTCATCATTGTGCTATATGCTTGTCATTAGTATGGCACATTTTGGTCCTTTACATAGTTTAATGCCAAGACAAAGTCCAATTCCCAATTTGTTACAGATACACATAGATTACTGTTGCTTCGTGTGTGAGTGTGTGTGTGTGTGTGTGTGTGTGTGTTTTCAGCCAGTATACTTCCACATACAAAGGCAGGTTTTTTCCCAGGAGAAATTTATAGCAAATAGTCTGGAGTGCACCAGGTAACATGAGGCTTTCCACCACGAGGTGCTGGGTCAAACTGAATGAAGGAATATTTTAAAGTGTCATCTAATTCCATGATAGCAGCCTGGTTCCAACAACAATAACAGTAATTGGGTGCACTGAAAATGGTAACCACATTCCGATCATGATACCAATTATATATCCCTCCAATACAAGATGATGAGCATGAGAAACCAGTGTGAGACAGTGGCATGATTAAATGTTTCAGAAATGTTTTGTCCAAATGTGCAGCCAGCACCCTGCAGTGAAATACTCCATCCACCACGATCATCTGGATCTGACCATGACAGATCACACATTGGGCCCTCATGTGGAACTTCTTGTAAACAATCAGGGCTCTTAATATGATCCAGTATATCTATGGATGGAGAGAGGCCACCATGGAGACAGAATATCTGTCTATCTACTAAAGCTGTAAATGGAAGATAATCAAATAGATCTGTAAAATATCCCCAGATATTGGCATTTCCGTACATTCGTAGGCATTCATCATAAAAGACATATACTTGGGAAATTTGTCGGTTTTCGTGGTTTCCTCTCAATATTGAAATGGTTCTGGATAATGCACCTTTAATGCTACAAGAAGAGTCACAATCTCCACTAACCTCTGAATAATAACCTCTGTCTGCATAGTCGCCCATGAACAGATAGTTTGTATCTGGTGATTTTCCTCCAATTCCTCATGTTCATGGAATTGAACATGAACATCTCCACAGATGGTAACAGGACAATGAACCTCTTGCACATTTGATTCTTTTGTTAAAATTTCCTTAGCCTTCTTGCACAGCATCCGCATTTGATTCTCGATCAGCTGTTTACACTCATTCAGCTGCTCCAGCCACTGGTCCATCGCCTTAGTTAACGCCTTGTTGTCCGTGGTGGCCCAATCCTCCTCCCCACCCCCATCCACCCTCTGCCCCTGCACTGCTCCCCTCTCCAGCCACTGCCACCAGCTCCTAGTAAGAGTAGCAGCAGCTGGGAAGCACAACCACTGGCCCCACACCCCGCCGAAGCCCAGCGTACCGCTCTGGACGCACCACCTCGAGGAAACCCTGAGTGGTCCTTACCAGCCAGGTCCGCAGGGTCATGCGCCCCGGGAGTAGGGAGGTGGGGTGAACGCGGCGGGGGTATTCGGTGCACCTCCTGCAGGAGAATGGCCACCCACCTCCACCACCTCTGGCCCGCCGGCCTCTGCCAATGTTTTTCTAATTCAGTGCTCCTAGAAAACAAATTTTAATCAGAATTCCATCATATTATTTAATGATATAATTATATTAAGCTTTTAATAAAATAGTGCTCCATATTTGGAAACAATTTGTTATCCCACACAAACTTACAGATAATTTCAGTGATTAAAAATAAGCTCTGTATTTTCAGTAACTAAATTAGTTTTAAAATTCCTATTTAGACAGAATCTAATTGTAAAATTAAAGATCCTAAAAATAGTAAGTAAACTTGCTATATTCTGCATTTTTGGTTAAACGTTTTTTTTATTTTGATGTTTTCCTTTATTCATCAGAGGAAAAAATCTAATTTTCTTACCATAGGGAAAATATTCCTTCTCCAACCTCATTTACTGCTAACCCTTCCCTGACCACTGACTGAAATACACTTTGTACTTTTTATTTTTATCCATCTGCCTGAGATACTATTTTTTTTTCATATTTCCAGCTTGATAATATTTTTTCAAGACCAACTCAAAGGTCCTGTATGATCCCCCTAGGCCTTCCTCAAAATTTCTTTCTAAACACTTAAACTCTTATTGTAAATTATCTCAAATATGTTCATATCTCCTTCCATACGGTGAGATCTTTAAGGGCAAGTATTACATTGTGTTTATCTTTATATTTTCAGGATCTGGAAAAGTAGCTGGAACAAAGTAAATGTCTATAAACATTTAATGAAAAGATAAACTGGTATTGAGATTAAGACCATAGGAAAAAAGGTGAGACCTAGAAGGTAGACAAAATAGTTTTTCCTCTGAACTAGGAGAAAAGGAAATTATAAATATATGGTATGTATTGGTCCTTCATGAAAAACACTTTCTCCATTTTAAAGGTGAGATTTAAAAAAAAAATGTTGGGGACTTCCGCCAAGATGGCGGCGTAGGTGAACGCACTGCACTGCACACACAACCAGAGTTTAAACAACGAACGCAATAGCGAAAAATAAACAACCAGAACAAACAGAAATAAACTGAAGGGAAGTCTGAAACCCAGGAAGAGGGAGAGGAAGTACATCCAGGCTGGAAAGCGGGGCAGAACCGAGCGGAGGAGCGGAGTGAGAGGCAGTTTGCCCAGAGAGACTCACGCTGCAAGCGCCTAAACAAAACACGACCCTGAACAACAGGTGAACCCCGCAGGCCGGCGTATCCGGAGAGGCCAGTGGGAACCAGCAGGGCCGAGACTGGCGGAGGAGGCAGTAAGGAACTAGGGAGCGAAGGGTAATCGGGAGCCAGCAGCGATGGGCAGTCACCATTGCTCCCTCCCAGGCCCCACCCCCAGAGGAAAGTTCACCAAAAAATTGACCCAGGTTGCTGGGCAACAGTGAACACCTAAGAATCCAACAAGTGCTCCGAGATAAAAAGAATGAAAATGGCCAAAATGAAAGATCAGAACAATTACAACTAACGGATGACGACATAGTCAACCTATCAGATGCTCAGTTTAAAACGCTGGTAATCAAAATGCTAACGAAACTGGAAGAAAGGTGGACGCAAATAAATGAACAAATGAAGAACACGATAAAGATAATGAGGGATGATCTACAGGGAACCAATAGGGAAAAAAGGAAGCAGGGACTCAAACCAATAGTGTAGGCCAGAAGGAAGAAACAAGAATTCAAAAAACTGAGGAGGGACTCAGGAACCTCAGAGACATTTATAAATGACCCAGCATCGGGACCATAGGGCTGCCAGAAGGACAAGAGGAAGACCAAGAAATTGAACGTATTTTTGAACAGATAATGAAGGAGAACTTCCCAGATCTGGCAAAGGAAATAGGCTTCCTGGAAATCCAAGAAGCTCAGAGAACCCCAAAGAAGTGGGACCCAAAGAGGAACACACCAAGGCACATCATAATTACATTACCCAAGATTAAGAAT
>PVJI01018722.1:0-32644 GCA_004026765.1 Micronycteris hirsuta | reverse complement strand
GGAGGGAGACAGAGAGGGAGAGAAACAGCAATGTATGGTTGCCTCTCACATGGCCCTCACGGGGACCTGGCCTGCAACCTAGGCATGTGCCCTGACTGGGAATCGAACCGGGACTGCCTGGTTCCCAGCCCGCGCTCAATCCACTGAGCTACACCAGCCAGGGCTAGATTTGGGGCAATTTTAGCAGCAAATTAATTACAGCGGCAAATCATAAGCCATATTAAAGAACACTTCACGAACCCCTAGAAATAACAAACAAGTAAATGGGGCAGGGTCTTGCTTACTGCAGAAATTCAAGTGCTGACTGCTAAACGTGAGGGGAGTTCTAAGACAGAAAATCATCGTTTTGTAACAATCATGGCAAAGACTGGATAAGGCAAGAATCCTCACTGGACGCTAAATGTTTGCATGGTCTTAGAGTGCAGCATCATGCCCTGACTAGTGCGGCTCAGTGGGTTGGGCATCATCCCATAAGCCAAAAGGTTGCCCGTTCAATTCCTGGTCAGGGCACTTGCCTGGGCTCTGGCCAGATCCCCAGTTGGGGGCATGTGAGAGGCAACCGATCGATGTTTCTCGCACATCGATGTTCCTCTCTGTTTCTCTCTCTCCCTTCCCCTATTATCTAAAAAAATAAATAAATAACAAAATATTTTTTTAGAAAGTACTGCCTTATGATTGCAAGAGCAAAAATGGCAGTAATGTAACGGTGGAGAAATCGGACACCTTGAGGGGGCGATCACAGTGAACACTGCCCATGAGGGACAGACGGACGGCCTCTAGATGTGAGCCCTCAAATGGACACAGCGCCACCACTGCAGAGCTCCCGCCAGAAAGGATCGCCCGGATCTAATTGTGAGGAAACACTAGGAATGTTCTACTAAAACCGGGGGATGGGGTAACAGTACCCTTCAAAAACGTCAGTCATAGAAGACAAAGAAATGCTGTGGAAATGTTCCTAATTAAAGGAGGTTAAAGGGACGTGACGGGGAGACTAGATTCCAGGCTCAGTCTTGCTCTGGAGGGAGAAAAACACGCTAGAAGGCGTAGAATTGGCTCTGCTGATAAAATTAGAGTGTAAATGACGGAGTGGATAAAAGCATTATTTCTGCACCGGGAAAATGTAAGAAAATACTCTTACTTCTACAAAATCTAGTGTTCACTAAAGAACTATCCTTGCCCCAACAGAGGGCTGGCCTGCGACTTCAGCCCTCGTGAGGCGATGTCTAAGCCCTGGGATTGTCCTTCCTACATGGTAGGAGTCTCTTATTTACCCAGAAGTCTTGGGCCACAGCAGACAGTTTAACAATGTGATTTATGGTGGGGGCTTTGAGCCACGGGGTATCAGAGGGGCTGGAAACGAAGGAAAACCAGAGGCGGCTAACCGCATCTACACAACCAAGCAAAAGCTCCGGACCCCCAGGCTCAGGTGCCGGCTGGGAGGAGTCAGTGCTGCCCCGACTCCGCTGGAAGGTGACGACTGGCAGCTTGTGCAGAAATCATCCAGGGCTCTGCCCTCGGCATCCCTTCCCATGGTAAGCTATTTCCTTTCCACGTAGTGAACTGTAACCACAAGCATAACAGCTTTCAGGGAGCCTGGCTGCTGTGGCTCAGTGGATTGAGCGCTGGCCTGCAAACTGAAATGTCACCGGTTCGATTCCCAGTCAGGGCACATGCCTGGGTTGTGGGCCCGGTCCCCAGTTGGGAGTGTGTGAGAAGCAACCACACGTTGATGTTTTTCTCCCTTTTTCTCCCTCCCTTCCTCTCTTTCTTTAAAAAACAAGGAGGGGATAGGCAAGGGAGAGCAACAGGGGAAAATTAGGACAACTATAATAGAACAACAAGAATAAATAAATATAATGAAGCCTCAGGGTAGTCTTGGGGACCCCTGAACTTGCCCTTGGTCTCAGAGAGCTTAGTCTTGGAGACTACCAAACTCTGCATATATGCTGAAGTATTTGGAGATAAAAGGAGATGGTATGTGCAAGTTACCTGCAAATGGTTCAGAAAAGAATATTATGAACAGACATACATTTTCATACATATACATAAATTATATGGAGAGAGAATATGAGCGTGATTGATAAAGCAAAGGGGTAAAATGTAATTATAGGTGAACCTGGGTAAAAGCTACACGGGTGTTCTTGTTCTATATTTTCACTTTGGTAAATTTTCTGTAAGTTTAAAGTTATTCACAAATATATTGGTAAAACAAAAAACAAAAAACCCCTGAAAATTCCAGTTAATAAACAGTTGCTGACACCCGAGGGAAGAAGCCCTGGAACGACGAAATTAGTTTCATGACAAATCGACAGCGGCAGAACCACAATACGCTCCTTCACAGCTCAAAGGGCAGACCTACACGTGGACAGTGACACCAACAACATCTTGTCCTCGCTCTGACCGCTGTGGCTCGGTTGGGGGGCGCCGTCCTGCAAACCAAAGGGCTGGCGATCGGCGCTCACGCCTGACTTGCAAGACCAGTGCCCCACTGGGGCGCGAACGAGAAGCAACCGATCGATGTTTCTCTCTCACAGGGATGTTTCTTTCCCTTTCTTCTTGCCTCCCTTCCCCTCTCGCTCTAAAAATAAATAAATAAAATCTTTAAAAAAAAATCTTGTCTTTGTTGTACAGAGATTATTAGAACTCTTTGCTGCCCAAGCTCTGAGAACGATTTCCGGGGTCCTGGAGCTTCAGCACCTGAGCACGCAAAGACACCCAAGCGGCTGACCCTGAGTTCCGGGGGGCGCCTGTCCTCACCCAGTGAGACCAGGTTCAGGAAGTTCTCCAGCATCACGTCCCGGTACAGCTTCCTCTGGGACGGGTTCAGCAGCCCCAGTTCCTCCTCCGTGAAGACCACAGCCACGTCCTTGAACGTCACGGCCTCCTACAACACCAAACACACACAGAGTATGTTTATGGAAAGGGGGCGGCTATGAGAAAGTGTAAAGGATGTTGTTCTGGCCTCTGAGGCACCCGAGTCACATCTAAGGAGCTGCCTTCTGTTTGCCTTCCATAATGCTAACTCCACCCACCACCAGGGCGGCAAGAAAAGTAACCCTTGTACTTTACATGGCTGCCTGTTGTTAGCGCGCCTGTAGGTGAGACCCTGGAACTCTGCGCATCGTGGGCTGCTAATCATTTAAATTTTATTAATAATGTCATTTGCTCCAGCCCTGGCTGGTGTGGCTCAGTGGACTAAGCATTGGCCTGAGGACCAAGAGGTTGCCTGTTCGATTCCCAGTCAGGGCACACGCCTGGGTTGTGGGCCAGGTCTCTGGCTGCGGCATGTGAGAGGCAACTGATCAATATTTCTCTCACACATCAACGATGTTTAAAAAATATATAAAAACAGAAAAAAATAGTAATGTCATTTGCTCTGAAAAGCTGTAGCTCTGACCGCGTGTGATGAGCCTGTTTCCCCTTTTACACTCATGGTCCACATACTGAATTTGCTGAACTTACAGGCCCTCGGTCCCCCTGACTGTTCACGTGTAGAGGCCCTCCTCGGAGGCCCAGCGACGGCGGCGCAGCACTGCCGGTGTTGGCGGAGGGCCCAGCCCTGGAGCCTGACGGCCGGTGCTCATGCTGCGGCGCTCTACCCCACGGCAGCTGGGTGGCCCCGGACCGGTTCCTCACCCGCTCCTCATCTGTGAGCTGACACCTATACCTTCGGGCCCAGCAACACCATGGGTAAAGTGCTCTGGGACAGTGCTTGGCACACGGCAACCAATAAATGCTGGCCACCACCGTGATTACCATCACCGTCGTCCGTCATCCCATCTCAGGGCTGCATGGAAATCCAAGGAATTGATGAGAATATACTGACCTCATCCAAATAGTGCAGGCTTACTTGGTTTTAGATGATCTATTATAAATAATATTGTCCAAAAAAAAAAAGCCTTTCATGGAGAACTTAGTCCCTGGAAATCTGTCGATCATCTCCTTAAAAGAAATTGCAAATAGTAGAAATAGTAACTTTGGAGAATAATAGCCTTTAAAGTTTTGAAGTCATAATGGCAGGTATTTGCTTCAAAAAGGCTTTTCCAACTTAGTCTTCTTCCAAGAAAGTATAAACCCCTAAAGCTCTATACCCTGGCCAACACTGGACACAAACACTTAAAAAAAAACAACCTGTCAGAATTTGTGAAAACAGAGTCAGAAGTACATTTGGGAAGTAAAGAAGTTATTTCAAACCTTTTTCACAGCATTGATTAGTAATGAAGGTCATTCTCTCTCATTTATTTGCAAGTCATCTCTAGCTCTTGTTTTGTGATCATGTTAATTTGCTGTAAGTACTTTTCATTCTACTTTGCTATGGTCTTGTCGCTGTTTGCTGTAGGGAGAGTTAAATTTTTTACATAAAGACCTGTCCAACCCTGCATTTCTGGCTCGAGCTCTAAACCTGACAATGTGGCCTCTGAATGAGAGAGAACTCTGGAGGGTTTGGAGTTTTCTGCTTTTCTTTCCACCTTATCCGTATGCCTGACACTCCGGATCAAGACGGCACAGCCTCAGGGTTGGCCGGATGCGTGACTTCTGTCAGACCCTGAGCGGGCCGGAGCCGACACGAGCCTCTACCTCACGTCAACAGCCACGATGGTGCTAAGTCCCCCTCCGAGCGCTGAAGAAAGTGACGGACGCAGAGTGCCCGTGTCCTATAGTCTGACAGAAGTTTTAAATTAAGTACCTGCACTACTCTAAATAAAATAACCTATAAACGGTGACACACACACAGCAGACACACACACACACACACACACAGAGGAAGCTCCAGGTCCTGGGAAGAATCTGGCCCTTTTTGTATGAAAACATCTAACACTACTTCTTTCTGAGTTCAGCTTCATGCAGTAGGATCCTGTGAGACAAAGCCAGTTTTAGGTATCTTTTTTACAAAGTACGTCAGGGGCAAAAAAGCATTTTTTAGTTTTGGGGCCCTAGAACAGAAGGGCAAATTCTACTAGAATTCTCTCAGATCTGCTTTTTGCGGAAAGACTGTATGTAGGAAAGCTGATGCTGCTACGCCAAACCGCAAGAACCCTCGAGAACTCTGAAGTTTGTGAATGGCTGACAGTTAAAAGTGGGGTATATACCAGTCATGGAAAGAATGTTAGATGAAACAATTAAGGGCTATAATTTCAACTGAAAATAAAAACCAATTCAAAATTGCATCTATTATTGCAAGCACAATTATGAATGCACATAAAAATGACCACAGGAAAAAAATAGGCGATTTGTAAGCAGAATAGTGTGTGGGTTTTTCATTTTGTAAATTTCTAGCCTCGCGCCAGCTGGTGTGGGTCAGTGGATTGAGTGCTGGCCTGTGAACGGAAGGGTCAAGGGTTCGATACCCAGTCAGGGCACAGGCCTGAGTTCCAGGCCAGGTCAGGCCCCCACTAGGGGGCGTGTGAGAGGCAGCCACACATTGAAGTGTCTCTCCCTTTCTTTTTCCCCTCCCTTCCTCTCTGTCTAAATAAATAAAATCTTTAAAAATAAATAAGTAAATAAAATAAAAGTTCTAGTCTCTTTGACACTATTATTTGTAAAATAAAATGATAAAAAATACTAAAAGGAAAGTTTTTAAAAAATGAAACAAAGACCATGTCAGGTAAATGGTATTAAACATCTGCTGTCATTCTTTATACATCTCAAGGACGAGAAAAAAGGTATCCACTTGCTGAGAAGTGAAATAACATGTTAAGTGACAGAAATGAAAACCCAACTCACCTGAAACTTGGTCATTTTCTCCTTCTTTTCTTACGGAAAGGGAGAGACCTGAGAAGGCAGAAGGCAGAACACGGTAAGAAAGAAGCCACGAGAGAAAGAGAAATAGATCTTTGTACAAACTGGAAAAGGGTGTCCCTTCCCACCGGCAGACGCTGCCCCGCGTGTTCAGCAGGCAGCGTGCGGGCTGGACTCCGGCTGCCCCCAGGAGGAAGGATGCCTGCGTGCGTGAGGCGGCCTCCAGGGCCCGGCCCAGCAGTCCTCACACGCCTCGTGGCTCCGGCAGTGCTCCTTCTGATCCTGGGAAATGTGGGAAAGGGGAGGTGGTGGAATGCACTGGTGAAAGTGGACTCTGGCCCTGACTGGTGTGGTTCAGTGGGTTGAGCGTCATCCCGCAAAGGAAAAAGGCGACTGGTTGATTCCTGGTCAGGCACACGCCTGGGTTGCAGGTTCTACAAAGGCAACTGACTGATGTTTCTCTCCTTCTCTTTCTCCCTCCCTTTCCCTCTCTAAAAATAAATTAAAAAAATCTTTTTAAAAAAGTGGGCTCTGGTGACAATTCCTTTTAAAACCAGACATTGCTATATATATTGGCTACACACTGCTCTCCATGTTTACATACAAGTTGTATTTATAAATGTCTCTAAGCTTCATTTCTGTGATCTACAACATTAGGAAAAAAACACCATTACAGGATCATTGTTAGAAGTATACATGTGAGCAGTGGAAAACTGTTGAAATATGTACATTTTCTTTTTTTTTTTTTTTAAGATTTTATTTATTTATTTTTAGACAGAAGGGAAGGGAGGGAAAACGAGAGGGAGAAAAACATCACTGTGTGGTTGCCTCTCATGTGGCCCCCACTGGGGACCTGGCCTGCAACCCAGGCATATGCCCTGACTGGGAATCGAACCGGCGACCCTTTGGTTCACAGCCCGCGCGCAATCCACTGAGCTACACCAGCCAGGGCTGAAACATTTTCTATTGTCTTGTAGCTGCAGAGAAGCAAACATGATTCTACATCATAAAACTGGCCTTGCAGTTGTGTCTTTAAGGCATGTAGATGGCAGGGACTACAGCTTCTTACTTCATGATTCGTGACCTGGGAAATAACATAGGTTCAGACTGAGACCACCCTTCTGAAAGGTTTAATGGCACATCTTCTTCCCACGTGGATATGCTGACAGATGCCACCACATTTCTCATCCGTGAAAAGTGCTGGCTCAGTTCTCAACCCTTGGAAAGATTTGGAGACCGGAAGTTTAATTTCTTTGGGTTCTTCCTCAAGATTATTCACTGTTCCCAACAGATATTGTTATTTACCTTACTTACTGTTCCCGGGCAACTGCAAGGTCACCTGTTAAAGAAAAAGACCTAAGCCCTGGCTGGCGTAGCTCAGTGGATTGAGCACGGGCTGTGAACCAAAGGGTTGCAGGTTTGATTCCCAGGCAGGGCACATGCCTGGGTTGTGGGCCAGGTCCCCAGTGGGGGCCACGTGAGAGGCAACCACATATTGATGTTTCTCTCTCTCTTTCTCCCTCCTTTCCCCTCTCTAAAAATAAATAAAATCTTAAAAAAAAGAAAAAGGGCCTGGCTGGTGTAGCTCAGTGGATTGAGCACGGGCTGGGAACCAAAGGGTCCCGGTTCAATTCCCAGTCAGGGCACATGCCTGGGCTGCGGGCCGGGTCCCCAGTGAGGGCCACGTGAGAGGCAACTATACATTGCTGTTTCTCTCCCTCTTTCTCCGTCCCTTCCCCTCCCTCTAAAAATAAAATAAATAAAATCTTTAAAAACAAAAACAAAAAACAAAAAAGGCAGTTCCATTTAAAAAAGAGTTAAAAAAAAAAAAGAAAAAGATTTTAAAAAAAAGGGCTAGTCCTGGCCATGAATAAGGCAGACCTCTTAGCACCTCTGAGATTTTCTGCCCCTCTAGTAGAATACCCACCCCTCTCCAGTTCCTGCCCACAAGGCCATGGCTGGAGAATCCACAGAATGACGCATAACTACCAAGAACAAGGATTAATTTGGCCACTTAATTAGCAATGAAAGAGACGAGTTTTCTTTCAGTCACCCAATACTTACGGCTCACCCTTCTAAAAAGGGTACAATTCCCAGACCTGTGTTTGCTCAGAGCCTAGTGCGGGGAACAATTCGATAACTGGCAATCATACCACACTGACGGATGCCGGAGCAGAGTTTAAGCTGGGTCCTCTGGGAGAACACAGAAGGGGCCCCCAAACCCAGACTGGACAAGGGCAGAAAAGGTGGCCTGATCTCCGCCCTGGAGGAGGCAGAGCTAGAGTAGCCACTAAGAGCGAACTTGCTCTTTGTGCTGGTGCACAGAGAAAAACAGGACATGGCCCCAACAACAGAACTTCAAGTGGACAGAAAGAGAAATAAGAAACAGAAGCACCAAGACACAGGCAAGCCAAACTGTGCATGAGAAAACAAAATCCATCACCATCCCTCTCCAAAGTGCAACAAGACTGTGTCCCTTTGCTTTCTCAGTAAGTGCCATCCTCATCGACGCAAAGACTGAACACATCAGAGTAGCTGTGGCCATGGCTGGTGTAGCTCAGTGGATTGAGCGCGGGCTGCGAACCAAAGGGTCGCTGGTTCGACTCCCAGTCAGGGCACATGCCTGGGTTGTAGGCCAGTTCCCCAGTGGGGGCCACATGAGAGGCAACCACACATTGATGTTTCTCTCCCTCTCTTTCTCCCTCCATTCCCTACTGTCTAAAACTAAATAAATAAAATCTTTAAATAAATATGTGAACGTCTTCCGTTCTCAGTTCTGGATATAAACAAGGGTTGATCATCCACTTTCGGCAGTTATGTCAGGAAGTCCATCACTATCACACTGACTCAACATTGGGGATTTGCTTCAAAATACTGAAATGTGTGAAAACTTGGAGGGGAGTGGTTGCTACAAGACCCAACTAATGTTAACGCAGGAGGAACCTGGGCGACGATTCCATAGGGGCTCATTATTTTATTATTACATTTGGCTATGACTGTCCATTTCCATAGTAAAAAATTAAGGGGAAAAATAAGACCTATGATACCTGTTTTGTAAAACTTAAGTAAAAATACAAAAAAATCTATGGAATAGGAGAACATTAAAATAGTACTATTATCTCTGTATCCTGTGGTCATGGGTAATTAAATCTTTTTCTTTATACTTCATATAGTTTCTTAATTCTTTACAATAGGCAATCAATTCTATAATCAGAATTTGAACTATAAATATTATTTCAAATTAAGCATAATTAACTTGCAGGTGTGTAAAAAAAACTTATCGAAAACTCAAAGCTCACAGACTATAGTTTTCCTGGCCCTCTACAAAAATCCAAAACACGCCTTCTCAGCCTGATACTAAGCACGTTAACAACTAAGATGACAGACTGAAACTGCCTAAATTCAAATCCCAGCTCAAGGTCTTACCAGCTATGTGATTTAGGATAAACAATTTAATCTCTCGGTGTCTCAGTTCCTCATTTTTAACAGGAGAATAACAGCACCCCTGACCTCCATGGGCTCTGGTGAGGATTAAATGTTCATTCATATGAAACTCCTAGAATAGTTAGCACTCAATGATTAAGCATCATCGTTATTTCTCATGCCCAAGTACTCCCCATCCCTTCCTGCCTTATTCAACAAATATCATGGCATCTTTGAAACAGAAAAATCTGTGGATGCATGAAGGAAATATCTTCTCCCTTGAAAGATAAAAGAGGAAGAAATATGCTAAAGCCTACTCAGGCGAGGCTCTGCCGCTAGGAGCCGAAGGGTCATTCCCTCCCCAATGCAGCCTCTTCCGAGGAGTCAAGGCTGGGCAGGAGAGGAGGCTGGGAGAAATTAGATCTTCATGAGAACTCCCGCACACACTCCACTGGACATCCCAGACAACAGTCAGGCGTCCAAAACGTAAAGTTAAAAGCATTAATAGAAATCCGCGTACTGCCCCGGCTCCTTCAGCGATGAGACAAGGACCGGGAGCTCTGACCCCATCCCGGGTTCACGGGAGCTTTCAGGGAACTGAGTGCTTCTCCGGAAATTACGAAGTGCTACTAACGAGAGACGTTATCTGTGCCATAAGCCAAGTTCTAAGTCTTTTGCTTCTACATTCTCATGTATCTCTCGAAATACCTCTACTAGGTAGTCATTAACACCAGCTTAACGAAGAAACAGAGACATTAAGATGATCTTCGAACGCTGCAGTGTTAGGAAGCGGCAGGCTGGCAGGTGGTGGGGATTAGGGCTGGGAAAGCACGGAACCCAGGAGACCCTGAATCCCAGCGCTGTATCCCAGGGCCCTAAACGGGGGATGCACCCACCGCCCCCCAATCCCGCAGGCTCATTCAAAGGAAGCACAAGCCCCCCTCGCCGCAGGCCGACTCTCTTCCTCAAAGTCTACGGTCCGCTCGCTACTGGCCCACGGCAAGGCGGAGAGAGGTCAATGTGGGAGCTGGGAGCCGGCCACCGAGAGTAACGGGCTCACCTTTCCGAGAGGAATGAAGGCCGCGGCTAGAGTACCTGGGTCGGAAGTGACTGCCTACAGACACCTCCTAGACTACGCTTCCCAGAATTCCTGACGGGAGCAGGGACACAGCCTCGGCCTCCTGGAGCGGAAGTTGTCCAACTACAGTGTTCCCGGACTACACTTCCCAGAATTCCCAGGCTACTTCGCCGCCTTCCTAGGGCGGAAGTGTCGGCTGCTACTCCGAGAGCCTGGATTGTGTTTCCCAGCGCGCGGATCCGGAATTAATTCCATAACCCCGTCTTTCTGCAGCCGGAATGCTTCCAAACTTAAGAGGGCTCTATTGTATACTTGTGTTATTTTCTCCAACCAATCATGCTTTAAAGGGGGCTTTCCGGGAGTGTAATTGTCTCTCACCCTGCGGATCTTTTCTGGACTACGCTTCCTGAGTCTCCTGCAGGGCAGCCCTTTCCTCAAGGCTGCCCTTTTCCTTTTGGGTAGTCAATATTTGGATAGTCGTTCTCTTTAGGAGAGTCAGCCTGAATTCTATACTGTTCAGCGAACTTGGCCACCCCTTCCCTCTTTTCTCGATTTTTTTTTTTCTTCAAACGTGACCCGGGGGCGTAGGGTGGTGCGCGTAGGGAAGGTTAGATGCAACAAGATGAGCAAATATTGACGACGGTTAGAGCTTGGTAATGATTCTGTGGGGAAACATTATCCTAGTCTTTTGAGTATTTGGCCATACTTTAAATTCCCAAAGTAGAAAGCAAAGGAGGTGGGGAAAAAGACCTATGACAATTCTTTTGTAAATTTAGGTAAATAAACATAAAAATCTGAAAAAATACAGTAAGATGTTAACGGTTGTTATCTGTACATCCTAGAAATATGAATAATTCAAAATTTTATTCAAGTTTCATATAGTCTCTTAATTATCTACAATACATAACCTATAATTTCAAGAATCAAAATACCAACTATTAATTGAAATAAAATACAACTAAGTCATGAAAGACGCCTTTAAAAGCATATCTAAAGCACAAAACTCACTAACAGAGCTTTCACAGTCCTTTACAAACTATCCCTTCCAAATCTAACAACAAACATTAAGAAATGAGCCCTGGGCCTGGCTGGTGTGGCTCAGTGGATTGAGCGCGGGCTGGGAACCGGACAGTCCCGGTTCGGTTCCCGGTCAGGGCACTTGCCTGGGTTGCGGGCCAGGTACCCTGTGGGGGCCATGTGGGAGGCAGCCATGCATTGCTGTTTCTCTCCCTCTCTGTCTCCCTCCCTTCTCCTCTCTCTAAAAATAAATAAATAAAAGGCTAGGGACTGAGAATAGTTTGGTTCAACTCCCAGCTCAGAGTCTTAGTAACTGGGTGACCTCTGGTAGGTAACTTTTGCTGTGTCTCAATTTCCTGCTCTTTAAATGAGTAAATAACCCACCTCAGAAAGCTGTTGTGAGGATTAAATGATTTATATAAAGTCCTTAAAATAGTGCTACTTAGCACTAAATATTTTTAAAGATTTTATTTTAGAGAGAGGGAAGGGAGGGAGACAGAGAGGGAGAGAAACAGCAATGTATGGTTGCCTCTCACATGGCCCTCACTGGGGACCTGGCCCGCAACCCAGGCATGTGCCCCGACTGGGAATCAAACCAGGACCCTCTGGTTCCCAGCCCTCGCTCAATCCACTGAGCTACACCAGCCAGGGCAGCTACACCAGCCAGGGCTAAATATTAACTATCACTATTACTATGTCCAAGTACTCCTCCCATCCACTCCCACATTTATTCAACAAACATTTGAACATGTAGCAGAATGTGCTCATTATAATGACTAATTATAATAATTATAGATGAGAGATGACATGGTAGGAAAGATGGTAAGTCCTACTCAGGTGAGGTTCTGGTGCTAGCAGTCAAAGACTCCTTCCCTCCACTTTCCTGCAGCCCTCTTCCAGAAGTCGGGGCTGGGGGAGCAAAGGAGGCTGAGAGAAACCGGCACTGTGGCTTCCTTCTGCATGAATCACAGAGGACATCCCCATAAGCTACCCTGGAGTGACTTATATTTCCCACCCCCACTTCTTAAAGGAAAAGAGAGAGAAGGGGAGGGATAGCGAGAGAGCAAAAGGAAGCCAAGAATAGCCCGGATTCCTCCAGGGATTAGGAAAAACAGGGCCAGTAGCTCTGCAGGTGGAATGCTGGTCCCTTCCTGGGCTCATACAAACTTTCAGCTAACTGGGCATTCCTCAAGAAATTATAATATATAAATTTATTAAAATAAACCCATCTTTACCACTTGTTTTATTTATTTATTATTTTTTTAAAGATTTTATTTATTTATTTTCAGAGAGAGGAGAAGGGAGGGAGAAAGAGCAATGTATGGTTGCCTCTCACATGGCTTTCATTGGGGACCTGGCCCGCAACCCAGGCATGTGCCCCGACTGGGAATCGAACCGGGACCCTCTGGTTCTCAGCCCACGCTCAATCCGCTGAGCTACATCAGCCGGGCTTACCACTTCTTTTAAACCTTTTATTTGTAACTATCTCATTTAACTCTCCAAACGACTCTGTTGGGCAAGTATTATTATTCCCCTCATTTTACAGAAAAGGAATGCAAGGCACAGACAGCTTATTACTTGCTCAATCTCACACCCCTAGGAGGTGACAGAGCAGTCTGGTCAGTCCGGGAGTAGGGGGCAGGGAGCACAGAATAGAGGAGACCCTCAACCCGCGAACAGCAGGCCCAACCCTGGCCTCTGCAGCTGGCTGCAGATTCTCTTCCAGAAGGCCAAGCTCGCGTCGCAGGTGGCCCTATGCCCAGCGAAGCAGCATTGCTGTCCCGCGCCTGACTCAGGAGAGTGAATGCCACCACCTCACTTCCCAGGACTGGAAGTGACTCTATCCACAGTTCTTGGATTACACAGCCGGAGTTCTAGACCAGGTAATTGTAACAGCCCTGTCCCCCTACGGCGTAAATTCACCGACTACACAGGGCATTTAGACTACACTTCCCAGAACCCTCAGGAAGAACTGGCAATGTCATTGCCTCCCTAGGGCGGAAGCTCAGTTACTGCCCTTTGAGATTGCATTATATTTCACACGATTCCAGAGTAGAGCACAAACTTCTTAGCCCTGTCCTCTTTGAAGGAAAATGCTTCCCAAAGCACTGTTAAGAAGCAGTTACATTTATACAGTCCTAAAATTACATTTGGCCCTTTGAGGGCAACTGCAAGGCTGATGTGGCCCCCGGTGAAAATGAGTTCGACAGTTTGACACCCCTGTCTTAAGGTGTCCAACTTTTTGGTGTCTCTGGGCCACACCGGAAGAAGAGTTGTCTTGGGCCACACGTTAAATGCACAAACACTAACAAAAACTGGTAAGCAAAATAAGGGTTTTTAAGGAAATTTATGATTTTGTGTTGGGCCACATTCATAGCCATCCTGGGCCGCGTGTGGTGTGCTGGCCGCGGGTTGGATGCCCCTGGAAGGGTAGGCAAGCCAGAGAGGTTGAGAGGTGAGCCAACCGATTCACTGCAACGTGAGAAGCGCAGATGTTCTGCAAAGAAACAGAAAGCTGGAACCCGATCCGCCCCGAGGGGTCCAGGCAGTCGGGGAAGGCTCTGCAGAGAAGGCGACGGAGCTGCAGCCGACGCCTAAAGAAAGAGTATTTGCCAAAGTGACAAGGGAGGAAAAGTGAACGGGCAACAATAGTAGCGTGGACAAAAGAACAGATGTGGGGGCCAGTCACAGGACAGGAAGCACTTGGGTATGGACCAGAACACAGAGAATCACAGGGCAGGGTGGCTAAGATGACACCGGAAACATCTCAAGGGGCCAAAAACTGAAGAATCATGGATGCCGTGCTAAAGAGCTTGAACCCGGGGTTGCTATTATTATTATTATTGTTATTATCCTTCAGGTCTTGGCTTAGATGTTACTTCCACCAGGAAGCCTTCCTTGATAACCCCCACTACATTAAGTACTGTTTTACTGTGTCCAGGAGGCTGTAACGAAATACCAAAGACTGGGTGTCTTATAAACAACAGAAATTTATTCTTACAGTTCTGGAGGCCGGGCAGTCCAAGACCAGAGTGCCACCGTGTTTGGGTGACGGCCTTCTTCCAGGTCACAGACTTCTCGTCTCCTCACAGGATGGGAGGAGCAAGGGAGCTCTCTGGGGCTCATTTGCGAGGGCATTAATCTCACTCAGGAGGTCTCTGCCTCTTGACCTAATCACCTCCCAAATTCCTACCTCCTAATGCCATCATATTGATCATTAGGATTTCAAGATATAAATCTGGGGGGATACACACTTTCACACTGTAGTGGGCACCCACTGTGGCTGGCACTTCTCTTATCACAGTGCTATACTGCGGTTAATTACCTCCTGCCTTTGGCTATCAGCTGGGAGAGGACAGCATTCCCTCATTCAATACATACTTATGAGGTGCCTGCTGTGTGCCAGGCAGTGATCCAGACACTGAAGCTATAGCAGTGATAAGTGCTATAAAGAAACAAAGGCAGGGCCTTGACTGGTGTGGCTCAGTTGGTTGGCCGTCGTCCCGCCAAGCCAAAGTTTGCCAGTTCGATTCCTGGTCAGGGCACACACCTGGATGGCGGGTTTGGTCCCTGCTCACATTGTGTACGAGAGGCAACTGATCGATGTTTCTCTCTCACATCAACGTTTCTCTCCATCTCTTTCTCCCTCCCTTCCCCCTCACTAAAAATGAATAAAAGAAATCTGAAAAATAAACAAAGGGGGGACCCAGCTGGTGTAGCTCAGTGGATTGATCGCGGGCCTACAAACCAAAGGGTCGCTGGTTTGATTCCCAGTCAGGGCACATGCCTGGGTTGCGGGCAAGGTCCCTGGTTGGGGGCTCATGAGCGACAACCACACACTGATGTTTCTCTCCCTGTCTTTCTCTTCTCCTTCCCCTCTCTCTAAAAATAAATAAAAATCTCAAAAAATAAATTAAAAAATTACCTTTAAAAAAATAAACAAAGGGGGAATAGGGAGGGATGAAACAAAGTGGTCAGCGCAGGTCTTACTGAGAAGGCAATATGTGAGTGAAGACCCAGCAGAGTAAGGGAGTAAGCAATACAAATGTCTGTATGAAGAGTGTTCTAGAAAGAGGGAACAGTGAGTGCAAAGACCCTGAGGTGGCAGCACGCGTGGCACGTGGCTAAAGCGGTGTGAGCGAGGGCATGAGCAACAGGAGAAGAAGCCAGGCGATGGGAGCCAGGTGGTATACGATCTTAAAGCAGCGATTTTCATCTGATCTGCTGCAAGAATTTTTATTTTATTTTCATTTTTTGCTGGCTGCTTGTAATTTATTTTCCACACTGTGCAAGGCACACAGTTATGGGGTACCAGGAAGACTTGCGTGTGGCTTGGGTAGTAAAGAGTGGGGCTCTCTCAACTTCATTTTTGGTGTTTTGATTAAAAAAAAACCCAACAGCTTCTGCTTGCTGCAGCCTGCCTAGTCTACAGGGCAGGGCGAAGAAGGGGGGAGGAGTGTGGAAGGAGTGGGGAGGAGGGGGGGGCCGGGCGGGGAGCTCAAAAGAGCCTAGCTTGCAATACCTGACTATTGGATTAGGGGCATTTGCCTCTTTGCCCTTATTGTCAAAAAAAAAAAAAAAAAAAAAAAAGACAAAAGACAACAGCCAACACAACAATAGCTCCTTGGTATGAATGAGTCAAAATTACATCTGTTTTTGTCAGATCGGCAAAAAATATATATTTTTGATGTGCTGCAGAATTTTAGTGATTATGTGTGTGCCATGAAATGGAAAAGGTTGAAAATCACTGACTGAAAGGATTTTGGCAGTTATTCTCATTAATGGGAGTGACATGAACATTTTAAACAGAGTGACATGATCCAACTTAGGCATCAACAGTGTTACTCTGGCTGCTGTTGAGAATGGACGGAGAGCGGCAGGAGGGGGAGTAAAGAGAACAGTCAGGAAGTTATCACATAACCTCAGCAAGGGAGGACGGTGCGTTGGATCAGGGCCGCAGCGGTGAGGGCGGGGGACGTGGCCGGTTCTCCATTCACACTGACCACACAGCCTGCGGGGTGGGCACGGAAGGAAGGAGTGGGGGCGTTGGCCTCAGGGACTGCCCGGCTGGAGTGGCCACTCAAGGAGATGGGGAAGACCACAGGACAGGCGAGTGTTGTTGAAGATGATCTGGGGCTCAGTTTTGAACATACTAGGTTTTAGATTTTGAAAAACACCTATATTTACCGAAACAGAGGGGAAAAGTAGCCCATTCACAAAATACCTATGAATCAATTTCATTAAGGAGGAAAGCCGCAGTGTTATTAAAAGGCCTGGAGCCCTGCCTACACTTCTGAGTCACAGTGACTCCCAGGCACAGGGACCCAGGTTGAGGGGGGATTCCCAAGGTCTGGCCCCCACATAATATGTGCAGCTCAGAGCGGATCCAACCTTGCTATACCCAGGCACCTCCTAGTTCGTTAACTGGAAAACGGCTTCAAAAATATTTCATTATGAAAATTTCAAGCATACAGAGATACACAAAATAGTATAAGGCACCCCCCCATGTACCAACCATACAGCTTAAACAATTATCAGCACGTGATCACTCATTTCAAATATACCTCCACCCCTTCTCACGTCTTCACATACCATTTTGAAGCGGATCCTTAGTATAACACTATTTCATCCATAAATACTTCTCTATGTAGCTTTAAAATATCTGAAATAATGTTGAAAATGCTAACAATACACCTAAAATAATTAATATTCTTTAATTTTTAACCAACGTAGAGTCAGTGTTTAAATTTCCAATTTGTTGCCTGCTATTTAACAATTTACGATTTGCCGTGTGTCTTCTAATCCTCGAAGTTTGCATTTCCTGGCTCACAGCATACAAGGTGAGGATGGGGTTCATCATTGGGGCACTTCCTTTCAAACTGCATTCAGAAGCACACTCCCGATTTACTACTAGAGAGCGGGGATGTACGGTCTGAGCTATTCCCCTATTTCCAGAGGCCAGAACCGCTCCCTGAAGTCGAGTGCCCGGCTGGAGTCAGAGCTGTCAAAACCCAGACAGCGCTCAGAATCGAAGACTCCGAGGTTCGGCCCCTGCCAAATCGAGGAATGAAGAGCCCAAGCCGCCCCGCATGCTCGGGATGAACTGCTTGAGCGAATCTCAGTCCCCAAGAAGGGACGCCGAGCCCAAGCCATTATTCCCCAAGCCTGAGCCGACGCCCCCCGCGTCCGCTTGGCTCCAGAGATTCACGTCCCAGGACAGACACCAACCCTCGGCCCGGCGATGCACAGCCAAGCCCGAAATCTGCAGATGCACTACCTGAGTCGATCACCCCGAAACTCGGAGTTGCCCCCCAAACCGAATCCAGCCTCTCCCACCGCACCCCAGGAAAGCCGCGCCGGAGCCCCTCACCACCCCGCCCCGCCGAGGCGGCCCTATCATCGGTCACCCGTGCCTGCTTCAGGCTCCTCCTGCTCTAGCCAACAGGGCCGACTCAGAGCCGCACACCCTCCACCCACGACCTCCGCGACGCCTCTGAAGGAGGACGCGGTCCACAGCCGACTCTCTTCCGAGAGGTGCAACCGTTGCTCTCTGCGCGCCCGGGATCAACACGCATGCGCAACGAGTCTTGGGACCGACCATCCCCAGAAGCCCCCGCGCGGCAGCCCCGGGCGACGCGGCCAGCCGGCGAGCGCTGTCGCTGCGGCTCTCCGGACTCTCTATCCACTTACCTGGAATAACAACCGCAATAGCGGTAACATAGTGAATGTTATCAAAGAAACAAACCACTCTCCACCTGTGATAAAACGCCGTGAAAATACTCTCTTACCACCTGGAGATGAGCACTTATTTTTTGTGAAAATCTTTTAGATTCTTATTCTGTAGACAGACCATTTAATTACATAAACACGCAACTTCTAAATTAAAATTTACTTAAATACTCCATTGACGGGGTTTTGTTTTGTTTTTTGAAGGGGAGTCTGGAAACTCCTTCACACTTGA
This sequence comes from Micronycteris hirsuta, assembly GCA_004026765.1. Lineage (NCBI taxonomy): Eukaryota > Metazoa > Chordata > Mammalia > Chiroptera > Phyllostomidae > Micronycteris > Micronycteris hirsuta. Next base: position 14,426 of record PVJI01018722.1, on the reverse strand, counting down.
CAACTGCCCAGCAAAGTTTCCCCTTCTCTGCAGAAACAGGAAGAATTAACCAGCAGGGACTTCTGTCTTGAATCAGAAACAGCATGAATCTATGGAGGGCTCATAAAAGACTCTGACTTCAACACATCAGGAAAACACGGAAAGTTTTCACATTCTCTTTGAGAAGTCTCCCTTGTTGGGACTTAACGCCTTTTTTTGCATTTTAAAATTTCTATCAGAGAAAACATCTTTTTTGGTGGCTTAACGGGTTAAGAAAATGGAGTGTTTCGCTGGAGACCCACACTTCCGGCCTGGAGGAAGGCACCAAAAAACGGATGACGACAATCCCTCTTTTTCTCTCGCTCACCTTCCTCCCTTGGTACTTTTCACCTTGTAAATGCTATATAGTTTACATATTTTGCTTATTGCTCACCTCCTCGTACTGTTACCGTAAAAGTCAGTTGGTGCGGCAGGTGAGTCTCCGCCCATTGGCCAAGGCGGCCAGCAGGGGAAGTCCTTACACGGAACAGGAAGAAAGCTAGAAATATGGATAGGGCTCCAGGTGGCCGAAATCTAGGAAGATAACTGGAATAGGGAAAAGAGCCCTCTCCTCCCGGTCCCTCTAAGAACTGCAGGCTTTACCATTCTCCTAGGTTTATGCACCTGGATAAACCTTTCCTTTTGCAACAGCACTTGCCTCACGACCTTGCCTTTTTGAGGCAGCTGAACTATTGGGTAACAGTAGTAGGATTTAAGCTCCGTGAAGACAGGAATTTTTGTTTATTGTGCTCATTGTTACACCGTATTTTCTGAGCACCTATTATGTGCTCTGCAACATTCTGAGCGTTAAGGATATGATATAATATAGCAGTGAACGAAACAGACAATAATTGTTGAATGTTTAGGTTTTCTATTTTATCTTCACTCAAGGATATGTTCATTTATTTTTGAGAGGAGGAAAGGAGTGGGAAAGGGAAACACTGACTGGTCACCTCACCTACACACCCTAACCAGGGATGGAACCAGCAACCTAGTCACATACCCTGACCAGGAATCAAACCTGCAACCTTTCAGTTTATGGGATGACACCTCAAGTGAGCCACTGACCAGGGTGAAATGTTTAGGGGTTTGGTTTTTTGTTTTTGTTTTTTTTTTTGGTTGCTGCTGTTATGAATGGTATCTTTTCCTATTTTGCTTCCTCATTCTTGTTGGTACAAGGATGTTACTGGTAATTATTTCATACAGGTCAGCATACTAAACTCCCATATTGTTCTGCATTGTATTTCCACTGGACAGCAGTGCCCTATAGCAACTCACTTCATATTGCCAGTTACTATGTAATCTGTAGCATCCCTCAGATGCAGCCCAATTAGCTAGCACTTTTGTGGAGAGAAAATTTATTTTCCTCTGCCAGAAATGCTGTCATATGAGTGCCATCACCATCTGGGACCACCGTGTGTTTTCCCCGACCTAGACACTCTAGATTCAATGCAGAGTCTATTAATCTTCTGGACTTCAGTTTCTAGGTACCAGTCCCACAGAGTCCCGCATGTTTGACAGCATCTGGGATATTATGTTAGAGATGGCTTTCCAGACATCTTGTTAGGTGCAAGTTCCTTGTGAAGCCATCTGACCGGTATCACGTCCTGACTGTAGGCAGGTGACGAAACTGGCACACACTGGCTGGACGGAATCCTGAGGTGCTTCCCTCATCTGACAGCCCACGATGCCAACATCTCCACAGACCTCAGCTGCCGTTTGCAGTACCTCTGGGCCACCCCTGAGGGCTGTATACTTGTGAGCACTGAAGCGATTTCTTTAGACAGGAGTCTTTTTATTTGCTAGATGCTTTTCTTCAACTGCACAGTTAAAAATTCCAAGCTACAAATGTGTGTATACAATGAAAAGCAAGTCTCCTTCCCCATCTCAAGTCCCCAAGTTTACTTTCAGTATATCAGAGTACACAGAGACAGATGTCTCTGGACACATATTTATTCCTCTGCACAAATGAGACAATCCTACTAAATTATGCATCCTGATTCTTTTTAAGTTAATCATTAATCAAGGAGTTTTGAACCATGTCCTGGGCCCCCGAGAACCTTTCGATCTGCATGAGGTACAGCTCAGGAGTTGAAGCTGGGAGTGCCGAGAGGAAGTCTCATTCCTCCGTCCCCTCCGCTCCTAGCCACGGTCAAAGACATGTAGTGATTGTGGGGGTTCACGAGGTAGCGCCGTCACTGTGTTCCCCACTTCAGACCTAGTAACTTTCTGGAGAGCGGGGTCTGCCCGGGTATCAGACGCAACTGCAGCACCACTGGCTAACCTGGCCCCGGCCTTGCCATGCCTGCGCTTAGTTCAGCCTCACATTTAAGACTCCTTTTGGTCAGTGGGTATCACCCTGAGGAGAACCTTCCATTTATTGAATCTCCATCCTGCACCTCAGGTATCTTAAGGGTCAGACTCCACCTTATAAAATGGCCGCATCAACAACCTGTTGGTAGGTCACAACCTTACTACCACTATGAACTTTATATTCTGCACCAGATTCATCTCCCTTACCAACCCATTTCGGTCAGAGCCAGCTTGCTCAGCATCTCTCCCTGTATATCACTGATCATTTGATTCTGCCTGGGCCCCACAGGTGTGTTTACAATCTTCCAAATCCCCTTAAACTTGAATTTAACCTTTCTGCCATGTAACACTCCAAGAGTGACAACAGAGGAACATCCTATCTCACCTCACTTATTACTGCGGGTTTGCATCAAAGGCACTGCACTTCTACCCCACAGGACCCACCCACAGTGGCTGCAGTGCCCTCCCTTTGTCTTGTATCCATCGCTGCCAATGACATCCTGGCAGCTGACGGGTGCCCAGGCAAGCTCTAGGCAACCCAGTGGGACCGCAAGGACAGCCTCTAGCAGACTGGAAAGTGGTAACGCAGATAGAATAATTAGCACAAACACACAAAGATGGACCATTGGAACCGCCATTCCATTTTTATTACTCTCCCACGTGGTGAGGAGTGTTGGTTGGAAGATGCATCCACAAGTCCTTTGATCTTCCTCCTTGTAAGAGATGCAGCTACTTCCCCTGCCCACAAGTGACGGCTACCTGCTCGCTCTCTCCTCTGCTTACTTGCTCTGGGGGAAGTCAGCTGCCACGTCCCGAAGGCTCCCAGGCAGCCCTGCGGAGAAGCTCACGGGGTGAGGAACTGGGACCTCGTGCTCAAAGCTAAATGACGCCCAAAGCCGTCCTGGAGGCAGACCCTCTAAGTCCGGTGCCAACACCTGACCTCCACCTCCAGAACAAGGGGGAGGTCCTGCCCAGACAGACAATTTTAAGAATCTGCTGTCCACCTTTGGAAATCCCCTGAGCTTAGCTTTTCAACCACAAACCTTGAAGGTCTGATGGGCAGGGATGGTGTATTTGTTGTCTTGGCTGTAAAATCCTGCTCACCAAAAGGCCTGCTCCTGCTGCTGTCCCACAAAATCCTTTAGCTTGCCCCCGTCTGGGAGCTAACCATTTCCTGCTATCAACACAGTGCTTCTGTCTTCTAGGTAAGTTCTGGAACTATTCATTTAGCTATAAGGTGCCCTTTCCTCACCTCCAACACATCTCCACCTTCGACTCCTTGCCTAGCAGCTGCAGGCAGCAGAGAGAGCGCAGCCCAGGCCAGGCCCCATGACTCGGATGAAGTCGTCAGACTGGAAGGAGCACAGGACGGCACCGCACTCTGTGAAGCCAGAGCGCAGAACGGGAACACCAGCGCTCCCCTCAATCACCCAGGCCGCCCCCCCCCCCCGCCAGCCAGCGGAAAGGGTGCGTGCGGCCTCTGCAAGCATCTAACTCAAACTTCACAGTTCAGCTGTGTGCCTTATATGTACTGCGCGCTAAGAAAGCAGCAGCAGAAGCAAAAAAAAAAAAAAAAGAAAAAAATTATAGCGGTTATAGCACAAATCTTTGACCATAAGGGTTCCACCAGACTAATTTTTAAAAAATAGCCTGTTTTTATGAGATTGAGATATATTCCTTGTTTACTGACATCTCACATCTTTCTCTGTATGAACATATAAAAACATATTAACAAAATGGGGTGAAACTGTAACCTTTACTCTACAGCCTTCCTGGATCACTAAATAGTTCGGGGCAACCTTCATCATTACAGGTATGCCTGAATATTTTTAGTGGTTTTTGCTTGTACACATGTGCCTTATTACTCTTGGAGTATTAACTTTTTCTTTTTTACTATCTTAAGAAAATGCTACAAAGCTCAGTCATATGCCTACAACTTTCCCCACGTGTGACTATTTCCTGACTATAAATTATTACACTGCCACTTTAAAGGTTATACAAATTGAATTCAAAATATGGACAAGTTCTTTCAAAAAAGACTTATTTTTACTCTCACCGGTAAGTGCGTAAGATGTGCGTGTCCACAGATCCCCACTGGTGGTGGCCTTGGTGAATCTGTTTACCATGCTCTGCTGACAAGTAAAAATGGCATTTCTGATTTTTAAAAATGGTCTAATATTTGCCTTATATGTAAAAAAAAAAAAAAAAAAAGAAGCCCAGCTGGTGTGGCTCAGTGGATTAGTGGATTGAGCGTGGGCCCGATTCAATTCCCAGTCAGGGCACATGCCTGGCTTGTGGGCCAGGTCCCTGATGAGGGCCATGTGAGAGGCAACCATACCTTGCTCTTTCTCCCTCCCTTCTCTCTCTCTCTGAAAATAAATAAATTAAAAACAAAACAAAACAAAACACCATGAAATGAAAAGGGATAAAAATATTCATGATAGAAAAAAAAAATCCTGGAAATATACTAAGGAATATTCAGAGCTTGTTCTTAAAAATCTCTAAAAAAAGTTATTGAGGGGGTCATTCCAAATACTTTAGTAAGTGGAAACAAATAGCATTTTCAAAATGGAAAAAAAATCAGTGCTTCAAAGATGCAAGTTCTTTCTAAATCAAGTTACAAATTCAATGCAATGTCAATGAAAAACCCAACTGGATTTTGTATTAAAACTAGAGAAAATAAATCCTTGCAATCTAGCACCCCCTCTTTACGGGCGCACTTTATCTCTAAGGGATAGAACACAATCACAAAAACACGAACATGTGATGGAGATCCATTCCCCAGATGTGCCCAGAACATTCCTTGTAACTGTCCCTGGCATTCTCAGACTGACTTGCCTCAACTAATGCTATCATTTTTGATTATTATAAAAAGTAAAAGGTACATACACAATGTTGGTTTTAGTAAAGTGACTATTTTTTCTACATTTGTCATATTTGTAGTGATTTCTCCTCCACATGGAATACATGCCCATAATGTTCCCTCTTTTTAAAATTTTTATTATTTTTATCTTCACCTGAGATTTTTTTTTAATTTTTAGGGGAGGGGAAGAGAGGGGGAGAAACATCAAATTGGTTGCCTCTTACACGCCCCCAACTGGGGACCTGGCCTGCAACCCAGGCAAGTGCCCCGACTGGGAATTGAACCGACGTACTTTCGGTTCGCAGGCCGATGCTCAATCTACTGAGCCACACCGACCAGGGCTCAAGACCATTTTTTTTTCATTGCTTTCAGAGAGAGAGAACATCAATTGGTTGCCTCCCATACTTACTCCATCTGGGGATTGATCCCACAACCTGGGTATTCATGGGCCCCCACCGGGAATCAAACCTGTGACCTATCAGTGTATAGGACAAACCAACTAAGCCACACCAGCCAGGGCCATAATCTCTTCCTTTGATACCTTCTCACTACCCATCATTTGCAAAACCTCCCACTAAACCAACTCTGAAAGTGACCATTTTTACTGAAGCCACTGCCATGTCATGTCTTTAAGGACTGTTTGGCTGTGTAACGCTCCAGAAGACTAAATTTGTGACTGAAGTGCTTTCCCTATTTATCAAACTTCTGGATCCTCCTGTGCAGACTAGCTGCCACCTGTGAAAATGCCAGCCTCTGCTGCAGCCCCTCTGACACAATGTGTTCATCAAGTGTTTCTCCACGTTCACTGTCAGCTGAAGCTCCGAGTCCTAACTAGAGACCTCAACTCACCCCTCCTCAGAAGGCTTCTCACTGAAGTGCGTTCTCTGATGATTTCGCAGACCTGAGATGTAGCTGAAGCCCTTCCCACACTCCTCACACTTATAGGGCTTCTCCCCAGTGTGGACCCTCTGGTGGGCAAGAAGACAGGAGCTTCGATCAAAGCCCTTCCCACACTCCTCACACTTATAGGGCTTCTCCCCGGTGTGGACCCTCTGATGACCCTGAAGATAAGTGCTCTTGCTATAGCCCTTCCCGCACACGTCACAGCGATATGGTTTCTCTCCAGTGTGTACCCTCTTGTGACTGAGGAGGCCTGAGCCGTATTTGAAGCCCTTTCCACATTCACAACACGTGTAGGGCTTCTCTCCTGTGTGCAGTCTCTGGTGGGTGCGAAGGTTGGAGCTGTAACTGAATCCCTTGCCACACTGATCACACGTATAGGGCTTCTTTCCCGTGTGCACTTGCTGATGTTTGTGAAGGCTTGAGGTGCATCTGAAGCCCTTCCCACACTCCTCACACTTATAAGGTTTCTCACCTGTGTGCACCCTCTGGTGAATGAGAAACCCTGAGCTGTGATTGAAGCCTTTGCCACACTCCGGGCATTTATAGGGTTTCTCCCCAGTGTGGACCCTCTGATGGATGACCAGGTCGAAGCTGTAAATAAAGCTCTTCCCACACATGTCACAGAGGTAGGGCCTCTCTCCCGTGTGGACCTTCTGGTGACTATGAAGGTCTGAATTCCGCCGGAAGCCCTTCCCACACTCCACACACGTATAGGGTTTCTCCCCAGTGTGGACCCTCTGGTGCACGCGGAGGTCAGAGCTGCGGCCGAAGCTCTTCCCACACTCGCACTTGTAGGGCTTCTCTCCCGTGTGCAGCCTCTGATGCCTGAGGAGCCCCGACCTGTAACTGAAACTCTTCCCACACACGTCACACGCGTGCAGGCGCTTGCCCGTGTGAACTCTCTGGAGAGCCCGAAGGCATGAGCTGTGACTGAAACCTCTACCACCCGTGTCATGCTGGAGGGGTTTCGCTCCCGTGCGTGTCTTCTGCCGACTGCTGAGGTGGGCACCGCAGCTGTGGGGTTTTTCTCCCAGGTGGAAGCGCTGATGCTCGTGCAGTGCAGACTTGGCGCAGAATCCTCTGCCACGCTCGCCACGCGTGTGGGGCTTCTCCCCGGTGTGCAGCCTCTGATGGATCTGAGGCGTTGAGTTGTAGCTGAAGCCCCTTCCACACTCACGGCCATTACACAGTTTCTCTCCACTGTGGACTCTCCGGTGGACAAGCAGGTTGGAGCTTTGACGAAAGGCCTGCCCACACTCCTTGCATCTGTAGGGCTTCTTTCCCGCGTGCACCCACTGATGGATCAGAAGAACCAACTTGTAGCTGAACCCTTTCCCACACAGGTTGCATCTGTAGGGCACCTCTCCCGCAGGGACCCCGAGGCGGTCGTGAAGTCCTGAGTTCTGCCTGAAGCCCAGACTGTACATGTTGCTTTCATAGGATTCCTCTCCTGAGGGAATTCTTTCATGTCCTTCAAGACAGGCAGTCTGCCTTACATCCTGACCAAACTCATGAGATGTGTAGGGTTTCTTTTCCAAAGGGACTCCTGGAAAAGCGGCATGGTTTGAATCGTCCCCACAGCCATTTCCACATTCATTACTTAGCGAGCCATTCTCTCCGGGATTGGGGTGATGAAGTATTGACCGTTTATTGCAGTCTCTTCTACATTTATCACAATTACCTGATTTCTCTCTTTCAGCCAATCTGTGGTCACGGTGACAACTTGACTTACAGCTGATGCCACAGCCATCCCACTCACATTTACATATTATATCCTCCACTTTGAGATTTTTACTCCTTTCTAGAACATTCCATGGCTCGTTCACAAAGGCTGTTGTCCAAGATTCTTGAATGGAGATCGGTGTCACGGCTTTCCAAGTGGGACGCTCTTGATTTTCCAAATTGATGGGCCCATCTCCTTGAGGGCTGTTCACCGAATTTTCAGTTTGTGAACCCTGAGTAGATGCTCCCTCCCACTCCTGACACAGGGAAGTGTGGTCTGAGCACTGGACACCTCTCCCTTGAAGATTCACTCTATAGTCTTGACTCCCGGTTAATTCACCAGCTGCCTGTTCCCAGATTTTCCAGAAGGAGAGCTCTCTGCATGAAAGGAACTTTAATTCTCTTTCTTGAACATACTCCATTTCCTTTTCATTCTTGTCTCCTATGGGGTGAAAGACAATTCAGGTATGAGAATGAGTACAAGGCTGGCCCAGAAAGACATTTCAAGGCATTTATTTTTATGTCTGAAAAAAGGAAGAGGCTTCTATAAATAAGCTTTGAAGCGAAATCTTTTCTTCTTTTAATTTTATTTATTTTTAGAGAGAGTGAAGGAACGAGGCAGAGAGGGAGAAAAACATCGATGTGTGAGAGAACATCACTTGGGTGCCCCTCGCACACCCCTAACCAGGGACCTGGCCTGCAACCTAGGCATGTGCTCTGACTGGGAATTGAACTGACAACCTTGTGGTTCCCAGGCCGGCACTCAATCCACTGAGCCACATCAGCCAGGGCTGAAGCTAAATCTTAACATGATCCTATTAGTAACAAATTTAGTTTAATCATATCGTTGCCAAGGAAAAAAGAAATTGTGAACAGATTTTTACAGAGAAAATTCTCTTTTCCACTTAATAATGCTGTTGTTGCTAATAATCATAATATCTAACACCACTATAACACCTCCTACATGCCAGCGATGTCTGTATATGACCTTCTTTAACTCTCGGAGTAACACTGAGGTAGGAGCCATTGTTATCTTCATTTTACACATGAGGAAACCAAGGCACAGAAAGGTAAGTACACTACTTAAGTGAGCCCGCCATGCTGAGAGGAAGTGCTGAGCCGGGGTTCAAAGGCAGAAGTCTTGTTTTACAGCCGCACTTGGCGCTCTCACCACACTGCCTCCCACGTGACTTTGGGAATGTGTGAGCTGAACTTGGGAAGGGAACAAAGCACCAGGTTCTCCAAAGTGCATCAGCTGTGTCTCCTGTGAGCACACGAAACATGAATGCAGATGACACCGATAAGGCACAGCAACACAAAAATATCAACTTATCCCCATTACTGGGTGTGAGACATCAAGCTCATACTTATGACATAGTTACAGATGGTTTAAAAAACTTGTCCAGGTTTCCTAATATTCTTCATCAGCTGTTTTTATCTTTGAGGACTGAGGCAACACAAATCTGTTTACATCCAGGGGCGTGTAAGACTCTAGAGTTCAGTGAGAAAGCCATCAGAGGACTCTCAATATTCTGAAACAGTCTCTCTGTCACTGCCTGGCTGTTTCTCTCCAGGGTAGGAAAGTCCAGAGATTCCTCACTCACTCTGGGTATGTCATTCTCTGAAACGCATGAGGAACCATGAGAAGGGAGGACTGGGTAGCAAAAATAAGGCTGCAGAACAATCACCTACAACGGTACCAGCAGTGTCCCCAGGCAAGACCAAGGCGCAGAAAAGGCCTGTGTATCAAGCTCACCGCCCCACTACCTACCCATGCCTGCAGGCTCCGTGGTTCTCACCTGGATGCGATTCTCTTAGAGTTCCTCTCTCTGCCACCCAAGTCTCTCTGTCTTGTTCCAAATGGGGTATCTTAGTAGGGTTAAAAAGCTCCCCTGAAAATGCAAGAACATGGAAGGCTTAGGCTCATTTCTGAAGTGCAAAAAATTAACTGAAAATGACGCCCTAACCCCTGACCTCCCAGCCTTTGCAAGACAGACAGGAAAATATTTGGGACTGGTCAAATGAAACTCCTTTGTAGAAGCTCCACAACAGCCCTGGCTGGTGTAACTCAGTGGATTGAGCGCGGGCTGCGAACCAAAGGGTCGCTGGTTCGATTCCCAGTCAGGGCACATGCCTGGGTTGCAGGCCACGTCCCCAGGGGGGCCACATGAGATGCAACCACATACTGATGTTTCTCCCCATCTCTTTCTCTCTCCATTCTCTTCTGTCTAAAAATAAATAAATAAAATCTTTAAAAAAAAAGCTCCATAACAAAAAGTGTTTAACTTATGTACAAAGAGCAAAAACATCCTTTTTCTGGGGAACAAGAATACTCCAATAAGCCAAGTTTCAATCATCCAGAGGTTCTCCTCACCCAGTGAGACCAGGTTCCGGAAGTTCTCCAGCATCACGTCTCGGTACAGCTTCCTCTGGGAAGGGTCCAGCAGCCCCAGCTCCTCCTCGGTGAAGACCACAGCCACGTCCTTGAAGGTCAATGGCTCCTACAATGTCAAACACCACTAAGAAAAACACTCACTCGATGAAAAGTCAGTCTGCTGTAACTTACTTGGCACCACTAAGACAAGTAGACAAGAAAGCAGGAAAACGCTCAGTTTGCCAGTCAAATCAAGTCCGAGTATTGTTCAGTGCCAGTGATTTTGATTCTAACCAAATGACCTTCCGTGGTCATCTTAAGAGTAAACAGGAACATCCTCAGCCCAGTGTGAGGACTTCCGAGGGTGGTTTCCTAGAACTGGGGCGGCTGAACCACAGGGCCTGCACATTTTCCAGTTTGGCTCTACCTTGCAGATTATGAACTTCCCCTTAAGAGACTGTGACAACGTACAGTTCCAAGAGCACCCAGCTTTAGCATGCCCATGTCTGCACGCACCGCACACATCCCCAAATTCGGGCAAATCCTACTCTTCACTGCCGTGGTCCCCCACCTTATCCACACTTTTTTTTAATCCTCACCTGAAGAAATGTTCATTGATTTGAGAAAGAGAAGGAAGGAAAAGGGAGGGGGAGGGGAACATCAATGTGAGAGAGAAACATCGACTGGTTGCCTCCCATATGCACTCTGACCAAGGATCAAACCCACAACCTGGGTATGTGCCCTGGGAATCGAACCCGTAACCTTACGGTGTACGGGACGACACTCCAACCAACTGAGCCACCCAGCCAGGTTCACAGATGGGTTTCCATGTTAGCACTTGACAGTAACAACCAATGTGTTTACGCAACCATCTCCCCAACCAGATGAGATCTCTGATTCAGCGGTTCAAATGACAGTTTCAAGTGATGCTGTGTCAGCCTTAGCAATAAATCACGGCCCAGGTTTTCATGGGAATCGCTCCAGTCCGGTGAGAAAACAATGGTAGTTACATGTTCTGCAGTACAGTGCTCCATGGCACTCCTACTTCATTCCCGTCTTCGCTCAGACCGTGTCTTCCCCTCCTCCCCCTCTCGCTCTCTCTCTCGTGTTGGAAACACTTCATTACCTGCTACATTTATACCCACAAGGTAAGTTACCAGTGCCAGCCCCGTCTCACAGGTGAGAAAAGTGGGGACTCAGCAAAGTGAGTGTCGTTTGTGGACGAACTCGCATCTAAGAAAAGCAGCGTCAGAACTGAACTTGGGCAGCCTGACCAACATGCTGTAACCCCTTGGCTACATGGCCAGACAGACAACACTGGAAGGACCACAAGCCAGAGGAACCCATGTTGCCACTCTGGAGAATGAGTGTCACCAACAGAGCACATTTCCCAGCAGAGTCCCAGGTCCATCCCCAGACCAGAGGCAGCGTGAAGGGGAAAAAGCCTGGGCCAGAGGCTGTCCGCTGGTTGCTCACTCCCAACTCTTTGATTCCAGCTCTGGTGTCTGCACTGAGTCCTGCTGCATCCACCTACCACTTGGTCTAAAAAGACCAGAAGTTTGTCTTCACCCCAACTGTCCTCTCCTAATTGCCCCCGTGTGGGCAAACAGTACCATCTACCTTAAAATCATCTTTAATTCTTCCCTTGTCCTCATTTCTCAAATCTCATTCATAAAAAAGCCTGCCAAGTATTTCTCCAAGTATAATTCAAATCGGTCCACCTCTCCCCTCTCTCTAATCTAACCTATCACCTTTCCCTTCCATGACTGCAGATACTTTCAGCTCCTGACTACGGCCCTTCAAGTACTTGAGAACAACTATCTTGCTTTTAACCTTACTACCTGCCTCCCACTTCTAGAATGTCAGCCCCACGAGGACAGGGATGTTGTCTGTTTTTTCCCCTGATAGTAGAACAACGCAGAGATGTGCAAGCGACCCCACGGACCGAGTACAGAATGCAGGGACAGTCAGATTACGTGCAAGATGAATCAACGGGTATCTGTCTTTCTCCCTCTCTCTTCATATAGGTAATATACATTACTATGTTAAATACATGCATACTCATATAACTACATACACATATATCATGATAAGGATGGTATTTTGACTGACTTGCAAATGATTAATACATGGCATCGTCATAATTGGTATCCATCTTGAAGAAAATGAAGTTATATGTCAATCATATGGCCTTCACAAAAATAAATTACAGTCATATTAGAGATTTTAAAATGTTAATGTAAACATTAAGAAAACACTTAGGTATCTTCCTGACTAAGGTTAGAATGGGCAAGGCCTTTCAAAACTAGCTGTTTTGTGAATAAATGCAGTGAGGAGTGGAACCTATTCACCCAACATATCATTTTCCTCTTTTCCCTTTCACCAGGGGATGGAGACGTTCACCCTGATGCCTAGTTGTATTTCCAGGGAGGAAAGAAAACTCAACCCACCTGAAACTGGATCTTCTCCTCCCCGTGCTGGGGAAGGGCTGAGGCTTGAGAACTCAGAGCTGGAGGAGAAAGAAGCCGTGAGATGGGGGGCAGGGAAAGGTGCCCGCCTGTGCTCTCAGCATCTACCTGGGCCTCAGGAACGTCTGCCCCTCAGATGCTGGTTTCTGGCAAGTCCTTGTCCACCTAGCTTTTTCTCTCTTCGCCCCACTTAGATCCCCACCCACATCCCAAACCCTTCATCAACTCTCACCTCTTTCCTCATGTCTTAAATTCAAAGTCTTCATGGTCTCCTCTCCCAAGTTTTCCAAGAGCCGCGACAATTTTATTTATTCTCTGATCTTCCTAAGCTGGAAAAGCAGAACATCTAGGCCTTCTTCATCCTTAAGACACTCCAATCCTGACAAGGAGTGCCTGCCTCCACCTCCGCTCTCTACAGCCTGGGTGGTTCCCACGCTCCAGGGGCCTGGGGGCTCAAGAGGGAACTTGACTTTGTCCGAGTTCTTTCTTCTGGGCCCCAAAGTTCTGCATCTCCAGTAGGGTTCATACCCTCTGGATACCGTTTATTCTGTGGGCACTTACTGAGCAGCTGTACACACTGTTCTGTTCTGAAGGGGTCGCAGTGCAGAGCCAGAACGCTGCAGGTGGTGAAGGACTGTCTGAGAGCTGCCTGCAGGGAGGGCCGGGCGGAGTGTCGTGGTGAGCTGCAGCGCCTCACGGAAGGGTGCGGAGCCCCACAAACATGGTGGCCGTGTGCCCTGGGAAGGAAACCCGCAGTGTGAAAGCTTTAATAATGCAATATGGTGGGGGCTGCAAATATAATAAAAAAAATATCATATCCCTGCTCTAAAGGATTCTAAAAATCATGATACAGGTTAGCAAATGTTATCTAAGTCCAAATCTATAACCTTTTTGACCAGGCCTATTTTGGCAGCCTGGTGATGCTTACAGACTCCTACTCACAATAATGTTTCAAATGCATAAAGTAAAACACACAAGAGCCCTGGCCGGGTAGCTTAGTTGGTTGGAGCATTGTCACGATACACCAAGGTTGTGGGTTTGATCCCCAGTCAGGGCACATACAAGAAGCAACTAATGAATGCATAACTAATTACTCACTTAATTACTCTGGGACCCAGCAACACTTGGTTTAAATTGCTGGTTCACCACCTTTCACATCATCTGTCCGCCCTGTTAAAACTTCTAAGTCAAGAAAACGGAGTCTTTCTTTCTTTCTCTTCCCCATCTTGCGCTACTCTGGCTCACCGGCCCACTCAGCTAATTCCATCAGCAGGAATATGACGCACAGAGGTGAACGGAACTCTTGGCACCAGCTTGGAGATGGTCAGCAGGTAGTGCCACGATACTGACCATGAGCTCCTCAGGCCTTGCCTGTTTTCTCCTGAGATCCAACCCACAGGGCAAGTTCAGACAAACAGATGCACACACTTGATGTCCACTCTAAGACACCCCCTGGGTTCTGCTGCTTCAGGAGCCCAAGTCTCCACCTTCCCTCTAACCATCTGTCCCAGACCGCTGCACAGCCTACTGTGACAAGACCTGTGGGCACCGTGTGGCCACTGCCCTGCACTGGGATCGCTCTCTTTGAAGCAAGCGTGAAGGACCAGCAACATGCTAACTTCCTATCTGGAGGACAAAGAGAAAGTGCCGAGTAGAGGCCAAATAAGTAACAAGCCCTCCACACCAGTTCCATTTAAGATCAGCTCTTTAGCCCTGGCTGGTGTGGCTCAGTGGACTGGGTGCCGGCCTGTGAACCAAAGGGACG
>PVJI01018721.1:0-32707 GCA_004026765.1 Micronycteris hirsuta | reverse complement strand
AAGGGAGGCTGGGGAGGGGGGTGGGGTTGGAGGGGGAGGGAGGAGGGGAAGGGAGAGGATGCAAATAACTGTAATTGAAAAACAATAAAGTAATTATTAAAAAAATATCATAGAATGCTATACAGAGAAATTGGCCTTTTTTTTCCTGATAGGCAAGTACAAAAAGATCTTCTCATATATCTTATATATGCTTCTAACTGTATGACTAGCTTTTAATAGATTACTTCACATAGAAACTCATCTGTATTTCATCTGTTTTTTCCCTCTCCCATTATTCTTTATACATAAGTACATCAAGATTGTATCATTGGAAACCTCAGCTCTAGGTAGAATGAAAAGTTTTGGGAGGTTTAATGAAGTGGATAAACTCTATATTGTGTAGGAGTTTGGTGATTTGGAAATAGTGAGTGACCCATTCTGCCTGCAAATTTTGCTTTTACAAAAACCAAAGAGGAGTAGGATCGAGGGTGGGAAGTGGGGATGGCTGGGGTGGGGCGGAGTGGTGGGAGGAAAATGGAGACAACTGTACTTGAACAACAATAAAAAAAAGTTTAAAAAAAAAAAAGAGTGAGGGTAAGTACTAACTTGCTCAGTGTTGATATCTTACAGGATGCTCTGACCGCTCCAGAGAGAGAGATGGCCTCAGAGAGTTGAGAATCTTTTGTGAATTGAAAACCCCATGGAAACTATACAAGTAAGTATGTAAGACAATCAACTTAGTAAAATATTAAGGAGTCAGATCAAAGCTAGAAACCACTCTTAAACCATGCTGAGCATCTGCAACCACAAAGCACAGACTCAAGACCTTGACCAAGTCAGAGAAGGGAATGCCATCCCAGAGATAAAGGATGTGTTAGCAGAAGAGTGAGGGAAGCCAGCGTTGACTTATCATAGGGGGATTTCTCTGTAGTTCCTGATTACATCGGGGAAGGAACTGATGCTTCCTACATATTGTAAAATATGAGGCTCGGACACTCTGCTCTGATAAGTCACTATATGCTGCCATAGAATGCAATAGACAATAGGTACAATGCATCTGATCCTCTCTTTGCATTTCCCCTCATTAATTACCGCCGAGTACTGTTGCCAATGTTCCCTATTCATTCACCCTTGTTTGTTTAACTGATAGTAATAAGAATGTATACTTCAGGAACTGATGGAAAGCCCATTCTTAAGCACAGATTTTCTCTCTGGGGAGGAAGAGGGAAAAGTTTGCATATACTCATAAAGTGACGCAGGAAGCTTTTGTTTATTATAGACTCATGTAAGGATCCACTTGTTAGTCACTGCCATGGTTAGACATCTTATGGCACTTTATTCCATACCAAACTTCAAGACAGACAATTTTTCTTTTAATTCTTGAAGTGGAGGTGAGGGGTATTTATGATGGGATTCCAACTTATAAGAGGTATTATTATGAAGTTACAAAGTAATGTGTTTTCTGACTTTTTCCTTCTTGTTCCTACTACTTTTAATTTATAAAAACTGAAACTTCAGTTCACTAAGTCTCTAATATATGCCACTATACATATGTATACATAGAACATATATGATATACATATATATAACTATATTATTCACTGTGACTATATTCTAGTCTGTAGCTTTTTCCCTCATTGGGTTTTTAATTTAAATCATTATATTTTACATTAAAATTTTTCATTTCGCCTGGCTGGTGTAGCTCAGTGGATTGAGTGTGGGCTGGGAACCAGAGGGTCCTGGTTCGATTCCCAGTTGGGGCACATGCCTGGGTTGCAGGCCAGGTCCCCAGTGAGGGTCATGTGAGAGGCAACCATACTTTGCTCTTTCTCCCTCCTTTCTCCTCTCTCCAAAAATAAATAAATAAAATCTTAAAAAAAATTTTTTTATTTGACTTTGTTTACAAATCTGCCCAATAAAATTTTATTGTTTCTTATTTCTGACCATTTTTTCAACTTTGCACAAAAAATTGTTTTTAAAAAATACCTGTCTATAATTTCTGTAGATGTGTTTCTGTTACCTTGGTGGAAGAGTGGCTGGATTATGCTCATGGTGAGTACTTTTTTTGTTACTAAAAGATTTTGACTACAACTCACTTTTATTAGAAAATTGTTTGAAGAAATTCTGTGTGGCCTAGGATTATGGCAGGTTTCTCCAGATATAATCTGTTGTGCTTTGCCAAGTATTTTGGGCATATCCGACCAGGAGCCATATTAAACTATATTAACACTTTGAGGAGCTTGGGAATTCATGGATGGTATGAATTTGGGTTGCAAACCCACTTGAGAACTGGCTCTGAGAGGTAGGTCCACCATTTCCTTAATGACAAAGCATATATATTGTATCTTTTAATTTCCTGTTTATAAGTAAAAATGACATAGACAGGTGTGAGAACAAACACAAGTGGTTCACCGTAAGTATTTAACTGCACTCATATCAACATC
Source organism: Micronycteris hirsuta (assembly GCA_004026765.1). NCBI lineage: Eukaryota > Metazoa > Chordata > Mammalia > Chiroptera > Phyllostomidae > Micronycteris > Micronycteris hirsuta. Next base: position 30,284 of record PVJI01018721.1, on the reverse strand, counting down.
AGTCGTTAAGATTTATAGTTTATGGAGTGTGTTGTCTAATCCAGCAAGTCAGGTGAGTTTATGCAAAATAATTTTATCTATATTTTTGTTTGGTTGGGCTCTAAGGTAATTGAGGTAAAACTAAAGGATCTAAGAATAAATATAAATCATGTAACACCCTGATTGTCAAATTAGGAATTATGGATATTATTCGGAGTTGGTTATAAGAAATCCTTAAAGTTTGTGTAGCTTTTTGTGTCAGTATTGGGATAAAAATAGCTCTGTCTAAGATACTTCTACCAACAATGAATAGAATTTTAAATTATGTATGGAAATCTGGAGATGAGGGGTCAGTAGAGTTTATTAGAGTAAATCAGGTGAGAAAGAAAGAGTTTGAACTAAGGTAGTGGTACTGAGGATAAATACAATTGGCCAATATGAGAATTATTGTAGGATTTGAAAAGTACTTAGCAAATGATAGTATCAGGAGAGAACTGCAGAATCCGAGATAAATTGCATCTATCACCAGTAGCAAACACTGGATTTAATCTTGAAGTGTCACGTATACCACCAAAACCTCTGTATTATCAACTCAACAAGATTAAAGACAATTGGAAGAGACTAAGTTATAATAGACTAAGAGCTGTTTTGAAGCAATGAGTTATTTCTAAAAATCTAGAAGTAGAAAATATCAAGACAGGGTTTTACATTCTGTTTTTCAATGTCATATACATGGCATATAAAGTATATTTCAGCATGAAGATCAAGTGTCTTTTAATTTTATCTTCATTACTTTCACTTATTCAGTAATTTGTTAGCAAACACTAAGGCTATATAAACATTAAGAAACATAGGTTAAGGGCCTATATGTTAAAAAGTTTATTAAAAACAAATGAATTGCCTCTATTGCACTTGTAAAATTTTGAATTATTATTACAATAACTTCTACTTCCTGTCTACTTACAAAGATAACATCTGGACATGTTTAGGATTAAAGCTTCTGACCAACTAAAAAGGAAAGACAAAAATTATCTTTAAAAACCCCATACAATTTCTTCCTACTTGTAAAACAGCTGTTGCTTCTGACTGCTTCAGTTTATGGTTGAATAACAAGTAAATACGTGATACCCTGAAGAGAATTTTTCAATCACGTAAGATGAATAAGCCATGATGAATAAACTGCAAACTCTGCCTACACCAATACGTGGCACAAATCAATTATTTATATTATTTCATTGTCTTACATATTAAGACAGAGCCCAGTATAAGAACTGAACATTTTCATATACCATCGTTTAATTAAGTGACAATCAACCCAGTCATAAATGACAATGCAAATGTGTCCTCGATATCACTGAAAGTAGCGGATGCACTATGTACACTTTGTGCCTTTGTTTCCTCTTTTGAATTTACCTACCATATGGATTGTGCAAAGGTGAAATAATTATCCTTACTAACCTTAAAGACAATAATACTTAATAAATATGCATCATATTTATATTTAATATTTGCATGTTATGTATAATCATGAGACTTGTTTTGGTTTTATAACCACAAGTATTCTTTTCTTTACAACTTGCTCTCTAACTATGGCTTACACTGTTAATTCCTAAAATAGATTATCTGTCTTAGTTCAGTAAATTCAACCCAGCAGTTGTGTGCTCGAATATTCTAATGAAATTATAATTACCATCCAATTTGTAATCTCAATCTCAGAATTTTCTATTCTAATGGGTATTTTCTTCCGTTGGTTGCTGTTTTCCTTCTTAACCATGCTTCTGCTTTCTTGAGTGATGTACTGTCTGGCAAAAAGAAAGTTGTGAAGCTAGTTATTGTTCAGGTCCCACAGCCCTGCTCTCTTCCACTGTTGGTGTATCGTCTTTTCTACCTGGTAGTGGGTGCCATTGGAGTAGGAGTCTTGTCTATTGTCTTTCTTCTATGTGGTACCAGTAACAGTTGTTGGTGATTTTGGCATATCTGGCAGATGTGGTTTTCTTAGGCAGCAATCAGTTTTGCTTCACCAGCCCATTAGGATCCAGAGGAGGCAGACCATTTCCCTTCATCCCCGGCCAATCCTCCCCCATGCCTCATCACCTTCCTAGGTACACTACTCAGGCTTGACTAAGTAAACATCAAGGCAAATCAAAGGTCCCTTCCTCAACTAACTACATGCTCCCTCTTGCAGAGCCCCAAGATCCAGCTAGGTATCCTGTGTATACCCAGTGCAGGACTGAGAATAGATGACTCCACAATCTTTCTTCCGGGCAAAATACACTATGGCCTAGTCATAGTTAACAAAGGCCAATTTGTCAGATATCAAACTAAAAAAGTCATAGATGAGAACTGAGAGCAAGTTCTACAACTTTTATTCAGATTTATCTGAATCACTAGGGGAAGTATACTGAATATCTTTTATGCTATTGTATTGGGGGAATGAAAATCGTGTTAGACAATGTATCTTTTTTTTTTAATATTTAATTTATTTATTTTTAGAAAGAGGGGAAGGGAGGGAGACAGAGAGGGAGAGAAACAGCAATGTATGTTTGCCTCTCACATGGCCCTCACCGGGGACCTGGCCTGCAACCCAGGCATGTGCCCTGACTGGGAATCGAACCGGGACCCTTTGGTTCCCAGCCTGCCCTCAATCCACTGAGCTACACCAGCCAGGGCAGACAATGTATCTTAAATCACCAAGAAAGCTAACCTGTCTCATTGAGCATTCTATGATACTATTGTCATTTTATGTAGGATGAAAACAATCCAGTTTTCAATTTCATCAAATGCTGTTGTTGTTGATGCTGTTCTTGTTGGATATGTGCAACAAATTGACTGGTAGATAGTGTGAAGAAAAAAAAGTGTTTTGTTGGTTTTATGTGACATGTAAAACTGTGCTTGTGGAATCAGTGCACATACAGCTACTTTCTGTAAGCACATAATCTAAAATTATCTTTAAAATGTCTTCTAGTACTTTAATATATCATTACATGTCTGTGGTATAAATCACTACTATGATTTTAACAAATCTGTACTTTACGGTAGTTAAACAAATAAAGCTATCAGTTGTCCAGTTATCTTACTAAACATATTTCAAAGTTCACTCTGTGTGCTTGCCAAGTTATTTCAAGATTCTGATTATTAGTTCATATTTGAATTTATATTACCCTTTCAGTCTGACCTTTGCCATAAGAAGCAATTCTAATTTGGAAATGTATAATTTTTTAATTCCCATTTATTCTTATTTAATATCTCAAATAGATATTACTTTCTAAAAGTTACTGATCTTACTGTTGGGAAAAAATGCAAAGGATTCAAGGTCACCTTGGGAAGTTTGAAAAAAAATTACTTGATCATTTTCCATGTGTAATATCAAATACTCATGGTTCACACTGCTAACTAAATGACCTTTGTGCCACTTTTAAGTTTCTATTATCATTGTGTCAATTTTGTCAAATATATGTGATATATACACATATATATCATGGTAGAGACATATATGTAATGTATGTGATCAAACAAATTAGTAATCAAAGTTGTTTTTAAATAATTTAATAATTCTGGGAATAAATTGTTCAAACCTGACAATCTGAGATAATTCATTATTTGATTGAATTTAGTAATTATAAGATTTGTCAGTAAAAATATATATTGTTATCCTATATAAAACAGGGGCAGGAGTGGAATTAGCGATGTATGCCTCCCACAAAGGCATTTTCTTACCTCCGCCACAGTCCTGCAGCCCCTGACTTTAATGTCTCCATGATGTCAATCCCAGAGTCAACCACGCCATTCCTAATTAAACCTCTGTCACCTAACAAAATGAGAACAAGGAAGTGTGTTGGCTTTGGGTAGTCATAGAAACTCCTAGTTCAGGTCCTAGCAACTCTGACTGTAAGTCAGAATCATATGTACAGTGCCTGAAAAATCATCCAAAATTAGAAAATAGGGCAAAAAGTGGGTGATATGTACTTTCAGTGTTGTACTAGAGTAAACAGCATTGAAAATTATCTAGGGGAATGTACTTCATTTGATCCACTATTTACTAAACATTTGATTAAACTCCCAGACATATTAAAGTTAGAGGTTAGCTTGTAGATTTTGTCCAGGAGAGATATAAATGATTTCTGCCTGGTGGAACACATAACCGAAAGATTGTGTTAGCCCCCGTGGATAGGAACCAATTTTGTAACCCATAATCCTAGCTTCTCAGCTGTTTTTTGCATCAGTCTTATTGTCATTTTACTCTCACAAATAATGAGTTAAATACAATTTTAACTTTTTTATATCTTTTTTCTATTAAGCTATTTGAAAGTTATAGTTTAAGAATAGCTTTTGACATATGTGGGTATCTAAACCATATTACAGGCTTCCCCATTCAGAGACCAGTGCTCCAAACTCCATAGGCTTTCCAGGATAATATTAAGGAAAAATCATCCAAATGATGATGTTTATGAAGGTTGTGTTCTGTATTCTACTAATACCTAGTTAATGCCTCGGCCTTATTGAAGTCTTCATCTGCTATGCTTCTCCTCATTTGTAAGACTCACCCAAATATTGCTTCCTCTGAGTCTTGCCTTATTCCCAGATGAGTGCAACTCAGAATTTCTTTTCTCTTGCAATCTTGTGGTATTTTATTTACATTTCTATTATACTGTAAATTCAGTTTATGTGTCACTTTCATTAAGCTATTATTTACTTGGGCAGAGATTTTGTTGAGCTGGCTTCTAACTCATTGACAAGGAGAGAATGTGAACACAGTGAAAGTATGCTGACTCATGCTAAATCAAGAATGAGTGAATAATGAAGGAATACATTAACAGTGGAAAGGACCAAGTCATCATATTAGACTAAGGCAAGTAAGTCAGCCTGATAAAGAGTATAGAGGGTTATGTTGTAATGGGATAGGATGGAAAAGAGTAAGACAATACTGGCCAAATCAAGAATGAGCTTCCAAACAATATTATTAAAAATCCTTCAATTAAAGAAGCTGAATTCAGTTTCTTTATGTTAGGTTAAAAATTAATTGTCTTTGTGAATATATTTAACATAAAACATCATCTAAATAAGTTGTTTGTATAAAACTTTACCCAAGTCAACATACCATATACAATTTTGTTATATAAAATTATTTCCAAGCTTTAAAAGATGTGCAATTGCACAGCAGGTATGTTCCTTACTACCTAGTGAAATTTGGTAAGGAAACAATTTTCAGTTATACTATAGTTTGGACAGTATAAGAATTACATTTCTCAATATAACTCCTGATATAAAAATAAAACATCCATTTTTTTTATTTCTCTCTTGAGGGAATATTTCAGATTCGCTGAAGAACTACAAGACAAAAGAAACAGACAAACTTTTTTGTAGAATATTTTCAAAGGAAAATTTATTTTTGAAAGTATGAGGTTTTTTTTTTTTTAAAGTTCATGTGAATTGCATTCTCTTTCTGTGTCAGAATCCCGACCTGCTTCTGTGTTGTGCCTTACTTTTTCTTCCAGCTCCTTCTGTTTTCCTTTCATGTCTCTCCTTGTTAAGTTGTATCTTCTTGCAGGATTAGACCTGAAGGTTTTCACGTTTTTGAGTTTTTCTTAAATCAAGTGTGGTTGCAATCAGCTAACTGTGTGGAGGGGTAAGGAACGGAAAGAAAGGACTGGAGGGAGGGCCATGCTGAGAAGAAAGACCTAGACAGGAACAGAGAAAAGGTGAAGCAGTGACAGCAATTAACACAGGGTGTCCTTTTGCTTCAGGATCTGGAGAAGTAATTGGTTAAATAAAGATAATGGCTTATAAGCTACCTCTGAAGTCTTTTATTGCACTTTTTGTTTGCATGAAAATGACTAAGTTGATGGGATGACTACATTTACAGATCTGAACTCTGCTTTGGAAGTAACAATGACCTAGCCCAAAACTTTTAGAAATAACTGGATAAAAAAATAACCTCTGGAAAATTCTACAGTGAGTTTCAGTTAGATGAATCTCAAAAGTTCATTTCTATAAACTGTTACAATGGACAAATAGCTAAGTATTAGTGCTATAAATTGAATATGCATCTTTATTTTCCTAACTTTTCTTCTCTTATATTCGGTAATCCTAAACTGTTTGATTTAATCTAATGTGTTTGTAAATGAGAGAGGAAAGAAACAAATCTTAGCTTTGCTTTGTTTGAAAAATTAAGCTGCTGGTCCATCAGCCTTCCCTGTTTTCTTAAATGTCTGATTGGTAAAGTAGAGTGCAACAATTCCTCCCACTCTTCTCTTCAGAAGGTGCAAATTTAATTATTAATTAAAGACAAGCAATCTGATCCTGGTTTTACCTTGAAAATCAGATACGCTCTGGGCGGTCTATTAGAATTAGTTTTAAATGGCTGATTATGATAATATTAAGACAGGATATTTTAAAATGCTATACTTAGAAATGAGTCATGAGAGAGAAGGGAATATATTTCTACACTTAGAGAAACAAAAGAACATTAATCAAGAGTTGTTTTCCCTGCTTCTCCCCGAAAAAAAATTGAGAATTTCATAAAAAGTAAGTCTACTTTTTACTGTTTTTTAAATATTGCATATCTGTTAAAAATTTAATTCTGAAAAACTATGTGAAATCTGCTATTATAGAAAAACATTTTACCTCAGAAACCAAGCACAAAAACAGAAAGTTGGCATATCATCTAGAACCTTCCTTTTCTACTGTCTGCTTGGGAAGAGAGTGGTGATCAAATGCCAAGATACTGCTTAGATAGTGTTTGTTTCAATTACCCATGCTAGTTCTGCTCCTCATTGTTACAGATATAACAGATCCTTTGGTTAGACTTGTTAAAAAATTTTGTGTCCTGCAGATGCAGAGGCACTTCCATGCTACGTGATAGTTTGTGACAGGCCTGAGACAAGCTTCATCTCATCCACTGTGGGCGGGCTTGTGAGAATGAACAGGTGGTGAGCAATCTTAGCTCACAGTCTCACGTCTGCTGCTGAGCATGGCTTCAGTTTACTCTCCTTGATAGAGTATAGTCATATGCATAGCAGTAACATTCTCTGGTTTTACTTTATTTCTTAAAGATTTTATTTATTTATTTTTAGAGAGAAGGGAAGGGAAGGAGAAAGAGAGGGAGAGAAACATCAATATGTGGTTGCTCTCATGTGCCCCCAACTGGGGGCCAGGCCCGCAACCCAGGCATGTGCCCTGATTGGGAATTGAACCGGCGACCCTTAGGTTTGCAGGCTATTGCTCAATCCACTGAACTACACCAGCCAGGGCCATTAAAAGAAAGTGAACAAATCACTTTTTCTGTGTTTAAAAGTAAGGGAATCTGAAGGAAAACAAGAATGGTTTTAATTTAGATAACTCCTATTTTGGAAAAATAAAAAAATAGAATAATAAATTTTCTGTTTCTCTGATGTGGAAATGACAAATGCTTCATAAATTTTATATGCAAACAGAAGAAAGTGGAGAGAGAGAAAAAGAACGAGAAAAACCACTGTTTATTTTCAAACTCAATTTTTTTCAGTCTAGTACAAATTACAGCATTGAAATTTGAAAAGAAGCAAAAATTGTTGCATTAAATTTATAAATAATTTTAGTTCTATATTTTTTGAATATTTAATTGTCTAAAAATATCACTTAATATTAGTTATGCTTCATGTCATATAGAATGTAATATAATGTTTAATTAATTTTCAAATTTTTGTTGCAATTACAAATGAAATTGTTTCCTCCATTTCTTTTTCTGAAATTTCATTGTTAGTATATAGGAATGTCGTGGATTTTTGTACATTTATTTTGTATCCTGCAACTTTATTTGCTTATTGTTTCTAACATATTTTGGTGGAATCTTTAAAGTTTTCTATGTAAAGAATCATATTACCTGCAAAAAGTGACAATTTTACTTCTTTATTCACTATTTGGATGCCTTCTATTTTCTCTCTTGCCTGAATCATCTTACCAAAGAATTCGAAGGATCAAACCACAAAGCATTATTAAGAGATTGAAAAAGACACAAATGGAAAGATATTCCATATTCAAGAATTGGAGGACTCAACATAATTAAAATGTCCATATTATCCAAAGCAACATACAGATTTAATACAAGCCCCATAAAAATCTCAATACCATTTTTTAAAATAAATAGACAAAAAAAATCAGATTTATACAGAAACACAAAATGTCTTGAATAGCTAAAGCAATACTGGGAAAAAGAACAAAGCCAGAGGTATCATACTCTCTGATTTTAAATTATACTACAAAGCAACAATAATCAAAACAGCATGGCATCGGCAAAAAAACAGACACACAGACCAATGGAATAGAGTGAGAACCCAGAAATAAACCCACATGTATATGGACACATAATTTTTGACAAAGGATCCAAAACTGTACAATGAAAAAAAGAAAGCTTCTTCAATCAATGGTGCTGGGTAAAGGGGGTAAAATATATGGTGACAGAATATTTGACTTTGAGTGGCCAGCACACAATGCAACATCCAGATGATATAGTGTAGAATTGTACATTTGAAACCTATATAGTCTTATTAGCCCACCTCAGTCCGATAAATTAATTACAAAAAAATTAATATATGTATTAGTCTTTATTCAGGAATATATAGCCTTTATGTATGCTAAATATTTACTTTATGTATGTATGTATGCATGTATTTAGATAGAAGATAATCAGCTAACCAAGGAGTTTTGCCCTAAATTTTAAAACCTAGTAGCTAATATTTCTCTACTTTATTAGTTTATTTAGGGTCTCTGATTTTTATATGTTTCCTTGATTATCTCCACTCCTTCTCTATATTTATTGTATAGATCTCTGAACTTGCTAATAATAATATATATTTGTGGGTTGAGATATACCCAATAAAAACTCCACATGAATTCAGCAATTTTAAAATAAATTTACATATTTATCCCACTTGCAGACAGAATTTTCAATAGAGCAAAGTCTAACTTTCTCAATTTACAAAGCCATGGCTTCCTTCCCATAGTTGTTTAGACCATCTCTCCCAGATATCCATGGTTTTGGAAAATAAAGATTTCATACTATTCCTGTCATTTGATTACTAAGATTAATTGGCAATTTTATATTACTTTGCTTGTATTCTAGTAGGACAAATCTTCCTACTGTGTAGAAGCTGTGAATTGGTAAAAACCTGTATTAAAGAGATAGTGTTGTATGGCCCTGTCTGATGTGGCTCATTGGATTGAATGCCAGCCTGCGAACCAAAGGGTTGCTGGTTTGATTCCCAGTCAGGGCACATGCCTGGGTTGCGGGCCAGGTCCCCAGTAGGGAGCACAGAAGAGGAAACATTGATGTTTCTCTCCCTCTCTTTCTCCCTCCCTTCCCCTCTTTGTTATAAATAAATAAAATCTTTTAAAAAAAGAAAGAGATAATGTTGTATGGTGTTAGGTGGTAGTAGACTTATTAGAGGGAATCACCTGGTAAGTTGTATAAATGCCTACCCACTTTACTGTACACCTGAAACTAATACAAAATAAAAATGTATTTTTTAAGTTAATGCCTATTATACCACAAAGTGCTGGAAAGCAGTGAGAGTAGCAAGTGAGAGGAGCTGGTATAGATTTGGCCCCATTCTCAATGACGCACAATGGCCAACATGAAAGTTCCTTTACCCATTATGCCATTCACCAAGAAACTTGGTTGAGCTGTTTTATTCGTCTTCTCAAAAGTCCCTGATGCACAGACATGGTTACTCTGTAGACCCTAAACATCCGAGGTAGATTCTGCTCACAGTTCCCTTCAGGATTTTTTTTTTTTATTAGAATGTTATTTTTGTTCCAAAGGCCACAGAGTATTTTAATACCTCAGGCAAATTTTAGAGGAATAAATATTTCAAGGTTTTCCTTCATAGGTTTAAAACAGAATATTTATTTATATTCATGAAAAGGAAAAATATTAAGCTAAATGCCCAATATTTTCAAAAACAATTATAAACTGTGTATATATATATATATATATCTCAGCACATGAACACACAATGGTCCAAATGATTGTGTTTCTAACCCCACACGTAAAGACTGTGAGGGTGTGCGTGTGTGCACCCATTTTATATACCTTAAATAATACTTGGGGGATTACTGAGTTCCCAAAATAAAGTCATGTATTTTTAAATATTCAACAAAATTACAAGACATTCACAGCTATCCACAGTCCAGCAGTATCTATAACACTGCTTATTGAGTCTTTGATTTTGGGTAACAGTGTATTTTATTTTATACTGTAACAGTCTAGAATAAATCAAATTAGTTGGTCTGTAACATACTATACAAAACTTAAGAATGGATCAAGTATAAGATGATAATTGATAAAATAAGAATGATAAATGTTGAAAATTTTTAAAATGGTTGAAAGTTGTTAGGGATTTATATGCTTCATTTTGTATTTTTAAGTGTCCTTAATAAAAAATGTATCACATTTTCTCATCAGCCAATTCTACACAATTTTAAGTGATATTATTTTTTCTTGAAAAACATCTAGTCATCATGAGAAAATGTACCCTCTCTTGTCCTCACAGAACTATAAACTATTCAAGTTTAGACATTATGAAGCACTTTAAGCTTGAATTAGTGAACAAAGTGAAATTGCTCCAGGACAATGTAATGGAAATGGCAAGGGTAACTGATGCTAAATCTGAAAATAGTTTAATAAATTATACACAGCATATAAGAATATTAACATTTCCATGCATTGAATTATTTGATTACCTATATGACTGGCATGTTCAATGCAAAATGGTTTCAGAAAAGACCACCAAAATATTAATTAAATTTGATTTCATACAATTATGAAAGATATCACATTTGAAGTTTTTATAATAGTGCTCTTAAGGAAATTTATACATAGAAATTTTAAAGCAGTACAGAAAGTCACCAAAATGAAAATAGTAAAATATCATTCTGGTAAATACTACAGAGTATTAATTTAGATGATGTTATTTACATAAATTAGATAAATAAAAATAAGACATCTTATGTAAAGAATATATATAGGACCATTTTAATTCTTGAGGAAGCTGTCTTATTTTCTTTCAGAAAATTTACTTCATGCTCAAATAATAATGCTGATATTACATAAAAATCATCAACAATAATACATAAAATTGTTTTGTTTCTTCAAATAATTAATATCATTTTACTTGTGAAATTGAAAAAAAGGAAGCATATTAAGGTAATTGCATAGACTGCAATTTATACACATCTCCTATAGATTTAACACAACATTAAAAATAAAACTTTTCAAAGAATTAATACATAAAAATAATGCATGTCTAATGTTCTCCAAAACACTGGGAAGACATTAATGAATTGTCTATAAATAGCTTTGCAACATAAAATTTCTAAATAATTTAATTGGTATAACTAATCTGTAGACCATGTATAAAGAATTTGGATATGAGTGAATTACATTTACATAAACTTACAGCTATTATAGGCAATTATAATACCTTTAGAATCACCATCTAAATTTATTTATCATGTTCTTTGACTTATTCCTTCCTCTTCTTTCCACCATTTCTCATCCTCTTTAGCCTACCTTCTGGCAGCCGGCAGTCTGTTCCGTGTTTTCATGTCTCTGGTTCCATTTGCTCATTAGTTTATTTTGTTCATTAGATTCCTCTTATAAGTGAGGTCATGTGGTATTAGTCAAAGACCATGTATGAATGGACCATGGACATGGACAACAGAGAGAGGATTGAGTGGGAGCAGGGGTGGGCTGGGCGGAGGAGGGCAAAGGGGGAAAATTGGGACAACTACAACAGAATAAACAATAATAAAAAAAATTACTTATCAAAGAAATTTTCAAATACATAATGTGTTTGATAAACTAGGGCTATAACAAGTACTGCCCTATAAACTAAAGCCAGTATGCAAAGATCACATTAAAAAAGTGAGTTGTAACACTGAAACAAAGCATTCATGACATCTAGGGACATGTTATATTTACATATTCAAATGTTTTATGTATTTGAATATATAAAACAGACATATAAATATATATTTGTATAAATATATATTTACCTATAAAATTGATATCTAAATATATAATAAAATATATTTATATATAAATATATAAGGAAATGTTCTACTTTCTTCCTAATTATCCTATTTCCTTAAACAAATTTAAATTTTTTTCTGTTATTAAATAGTAACATTTTTCCAAGTTTCAAAAGTCAAAATAAAATAAACTTTGAGAAATCTAATCCCATATAGTTCCTAGTCATCATTTTCCCTTCCCAGTATGCAAAATCACTCTTTTTTCCTTTATATCATTGAACTGTTTCTTAACACACAATCAAGTATACATTTTTTATTTCCTTTGTGTTCCTACATATAAAAGTAACATACTTTATATTGTCTCTTGTGGTCTCATTTATTCACTAGGCATATATCCTAGAGCTCCTCTCATACCAATTCATAGAAAATTTCTTTACTTTTTTATAGTTGTATAGTTTTCCACTGTTCAGATGCATAATTTAGTTAAACAGCCTTCTGTTGATGGAACATTTCCCTTCACACTGAGAAGAAAATTCTGAAATTGTTACCATGATTGTATGCTGTACATTATCTCTACCTTCCCTATTTTTAGGATTTGTGCCACTTTCCTCCCTTCCCACTAAAATCCAAGTATATAAGCATTCTCTTTATTTTAGGAGGATTTTAAACCAGTGTTTTTCAATCCTGAGTTCATATTTATATTGCCTATGTTTGTATACTTACATATACAAATATATAAATGTCTAATTTTCTGCCTTTAGATATACTAATTAACAAATGTCTTATAATGTTGAATTCAATTTGTTGATTTTTAATTTAAGAGTTTTATTAGTTTTCTATCACTGCTATAACAAGTGACCATAAAGCTATTGATTTAAAACAACATACAATTATTACTTTGTAGTTCGTAGATCAGAAAGCTAACATAGATCTCACAGGATTGGAGTCAAACTGTCAGCAGGGCTGTTACTTTCTGGAAGGTCTAAAGGACTATCAATTTCCTTGCCATTTTCATCTTTTAGAAGCCACTCATACTCCTTTGCCCATGGTACCTTCCTCTACCTTCAAAGCCAGCAACATTTCATCCCTCTGATCATAACTGGAAAAAGTCCCCTCTATTAAAAGGACCCATGATATTAGGTTTGGCCAGTCAGAATAATCTATAGTAATTTCTCACATTTCAAGGTCCTTAATGACATCTGTAAAATTCCTTTTGCCATGTAAAATAATACAATTATAGATTCTGGGGATTAGGATGTCGATATCCTTAGTGGAAGCCATTATTCTGCCGACCATAGGAGTATTTAATTTATATTCATATATGAGTTTAGTTTTTTTTTTCCTTTGCTGAGCAGATTTTGGTATAATGGCTAATCGATAACATTAAGTGTGGTAGCTTCAACACTCTTTAGGATTAAGTTTACCTGACAGAACTTATCTATAATACAGTGTATGCCCAAGGGTTTTTGTTGAGTTGGGGTTAATGATAAATTTTCAAAGCGTTACGTGGTCATTTATTTAAAAACATATTTATTGGCTTCCTGGGAACCATTATATTTAATATATAAATATCTTTACATTCATGGAGTTGTTGATTTTTTTATGGGAGAAACAGATAATAAGATCAACAAGAAGATATGTTACGTAGTAATGTCTGGTAAGAGAAAAAAAATAAAGGAGAAAAAAGTAGGATAAATTACAAGGGGCTATAATTTTAGGCAGAATGATCAGAGAAAGCTTCTTAAAAGTTAACATTTGAGTAAAACCCCACTGAAGGAAGGAAGTGAACATGAGAATATCTTGAGATTATTCTAATCATGCATAGTAGAAAGGGATGGAGTCAAAGAAATAATGCAAAACATTTATTTACAACTCTATAGGGCATGGGAATAACCTTTTGTTTAATTAGAGAGATGAGTTAACATAGAAAGATTATGAACAGAAAAGTGAAATTATTTGACTTTAGTTTAGCAAGATGATATTGACTACTCTGTTACACTACACTGAAGGTAGACATGGGTGGAAGCAGAGAACCTACTGAAAATTTTAAATCCAAAGAGATGATAGCTTAGGCCATGAGAGCTAACAATAGTTCCCCTATATGGTTGAAGTTTAGGCATACTTTGAAAGATGGTTGGTGGATTGGATATAGGGTATAAAAAAAGTTAACAGGAATGACTACAAGATCTTTGGTTTGAGAAAATAGAGTAGCAACTGAGTGAGATGGAGACTCCTGTGGCGTGAATAGGTTTGGGGAAAATAGAAACTTAGTTTTGGACATGTTAGATTTAAGGTGCTTGTAAACATCTACATAGAGATATTGACTGGGAAGTTAGAGATATATGTTTGACATAACGAGAGGTGTCCAAAAATGAAGATTGAATGTGGAAGCCGCCAACATCAATGATAATAGTGACTTGGGATAACCCATGGAATGATGATACAAAGCAAAAAGAAGTCCAAGGGCTGAGTCCCTGGAGGCTGAGAGATAGTGGCCAGAAGGAAAGTAGGTTTGCTAGAAGCCAAAAGAACATGTTTTAAAGAGAAGAGAGTGATCTGCTGTGTTAATTGTTGCTGCGAAGTCACACAAGATAAAGATTGAGAGTTCAGCTCTGAATTTAGCAACATGGAGTGTTTTGCTGAGCTTGCTAACAAAAGTGTCCATTGAAAAGTAAGGATAAATCTTGATTCAAAGTAGTTTCAAGAGATAATGGGCAAGGAAAATTGTGATATCATAGCAGAAAGAGGGGAAATTGTTAAAGCAGTGAGTAGGAGAGAGATGGCCCTGTCTTGGGCACAAGTGGAGGACTTGACCTTGGTGAGTGGCATGGCAGGTGCACTCACAGTAACAGGACAGGAGATGACAGTTGCAGCTAAGTGGGTAGAAGTGGTGGTACAAGCTCACGAGAGTTCTCTGCCAATGGCTTCTATTTTTCTTGTGAAATGATTGCCTGATTGTATTATTTTTTATAAAATTATGATTAGTTTTATTTTTAGAAAACCTCCTGTACTCATGAAATTTTCAAATTTGTTACTATAGAATTTTCTCACTTTTTAAGCTTTTGTTACTGTATCACCAAATTAACTAATAAATATGTATATGTATATGTGTACATATTTAAATTTTGTCTTGCTTTTTATATTTATTACTCTATTTGGAAGGTATCTATTAAAAGCACTTTAAGATGATCCAGTAAAACATGATTTTAAACCAGTGTTTTAGGTTATTTGGATTAACAACAAGTTCCATACATATCCATAAAGTGAGATATTGACAAACAATGGCTACATTTTTGGTTTCTTGATTCATTACTGTGGAAAGATGGCTCATTTCTAGATAGACACAGAAATTAAAATCAAAATTTAAACAACATGCTAGATACCCCTAACATTTCTAGTTCTTTCTCTCCAAAGCAGGTTTTTTTTCAAAAATTCACTATTCACCACCCTCGCTCTTGGGAATTTTCATCCTTCAGGATTTTTTATTTTGAGAAACAACTCTATTTAGTAATATACCAAAAAACAATCTTACATAAGAATAGTTCTCTGTGCTTAAGTCCTAGAAACTATTTTGCTCTCATCTTTCTCCTTGTTACTTTTGTCCCATCCACTTACCTACTTAGCACTCACTCCCACAACACAGTTGATAATGAAATTATGAGCACTTCTAGTCAGTCAGTGCCTTGGAAGCATCACTAAGAAGTCCTGGCCATGAATTGGGAAGCCAGCCTATAATTAGCATGCATTATCAGTGCCTTTGTGTCCCTGACCTTCACTGCAGAGTTCAATTCACTACACAGTAGGAATGATCAGTTCTGGACTTCACATCACACATGAAGAGAGCCTGAATCATATCCCACTACAAGCTCTTTTTTGGCTCAATGAATGCTATTTTATTACATGTATTGGCAAAGGCATTACCAAACTTCTCATTTGGAACAATCATTTATACAACCAGCCAAAGGCTCAGGGTAAATCAATGTGATCAAGCACACATATACACATTTCTACGGTGATTTGTTGACATTCAGTTCTCCTTAGCCTGAGGTTTGACTAGTCATAGGACAGAGGGGGTTTAGCTTAGAATAATAGACCTACAGGTCTACTCCTATTATAAGAAAAATGTTCAAAGTAAACCTCACAATAATAAATAATTAACCATAAATATCTTACAATTGTCAAGATTTGAAAATAGTATTTGAATGTGATGTAGATTTCTCTCTTCAATTGTATTTAATTTTCCTTTTGACTCTCTGGGCTTCTTATTCAAAATGGAGCTTTGAAATAAAAAGGCACCTGCACACCAGCATATCTCCCCAGCTGTGTTGTGATTGTCTTCAGTGTGAGCTGATGGAAGAAAAACAAGCAAGAAGACTTGTCCTCAACTTAGTCATTAAAAATGAGACCAGCCAAAGTAAAAATGACCCTGCGAGTAAAAACATAATCCATTCCAAACTGAATGAGTGGGCCGTTTGTGATGAAATGAGATATTCTACCACGAAGGTACCAGTGCTGACTCAGGTGTTTCCAGGTTCAGGTATAAAATGACATTTAGGTAGAAAATCAAATGATCACAACTTTCACAAATTATATGGTCTAAGTTATTTTCATGTTTACTATTTTTTATTTGCTATTCTTTAAATGGGAAAATATTAGAGTTATTCTTTAGATGAAAAAGTTTTGATGAAGATGTTATATTTAGATATAAAATGATCACAAAGTTTATATTAAATATGGTGCAATATATATGCTGAGTTGTTTCAAAAGATACTTTTTCAAAAGGTATAGTTATTTTGCTTAGGCCATGCAATTCAAATAACTGCCCACCTGACACCTTCCAAATACCTTTTCAGTGTAAACTCCTTTTAATGCTGCATATTAGAATCACTTTGAAAGTTTAAACACTAAACAAAAACATCAAACCCTAGGCTTGGTCTTCACCCCTAAAGATTCTCAATTTTAATAGGTCTGTCATGCAGCCTAGTCAACAGTATGTTTAAACCCCCTTCCCACAGCACAGATAATTCTGATGTGCAGCATGAATTGAGGGTTATTGATGGTATATTTGGGAGGAGTCTTCTATGTCCATCCATATCTCAACTGCTCTCCATATTGCTCTAAATGGATGGGCCTCTGCTTAATCATATTTTTGCCTTAAATTTAAGATCTTGTGTTAAATTTTGAGATTATCATTTGTATTGCTAAGCTTTCCTCAGCCAAATGGTGTTGTGTAGAAAGATCACTTTTTCTGTCCTTTAGTCCCCAAAATGAAGCAGGACTATTTGGCATAGCAAAAGAAAACTACATGGTAAAATAAAGTATGGTCTGGTTTTAGAGGGGAAAAGGATGCATAAACTATGTTTGTATTTATGGACAAACCTGCATTTCTATCTTGGTTTTATGGGGTGATTCCACTCCCTTTTTTCTACAAGAGACTAGAACTTTTCAAATCTCTAGAGTATAAATATCTGCTCCTTTTGATCTTTGAATTCCCATCATTACTTTCCTTCTATGGTCCTTTCTCCTTCTTCTGCCCCAGGCATTCCACAGGATATAATATTTTTCAGAAATATAATGTTCCATAACTAAATAATTCCTGAATACAACCACAGGGACTACAATTGTTAGAAAGAGGATTAGCTGAGTAGCAAAAACCCAAAATATAGTTGCTTAAATAGTGTCATTGTTCATTTCTTTCTCCTATAAATATATGGGAGCATGACAGCTACAAAATCTCTGAGACCCAAAATACTTGTATAGCCTTAATTGCATGGTCCACAATGAAATTCCATCATTATATTCAGCAGGATGGAAGGAAAGAACATTCCCTGAAAGCTGCCTAATAGCATGTCTACTTGAATCCAGTTTTCATGTATTTGATCAAATGGCTACATCTATAGCCTTCGTTGCAAAAATTCCTAAATATCCAGACCAAATAAAATGGGAGTTTTTGAAGGAGAGAATAGGTACAGACCTTAGCAGCTAGAATTCAACATAAGAGTAGAATTCAACAGAATCTAAAACAGGATTTGAAATTAAGGAAAAAGTTTGGAGTCAATTTTGATGCTAAAAATTTAATCTCCTTCAAGGCCTCTCCACCATAGTGGGGTAAAAGTTTATACGGAAGACTTAGCATATGCTATTCACAACCACCTGTAGGACCACACGTTTCCCAGCTGGTAGGAGTGTAGAAGGCAGAGTGCTTGTAGTCAAGCCCTTCTTTAGGAATTTTCTCTGACTAAAGGGAGTTGCGTCACCCACAGCCATGCCCCTTGCTGGGTGACAGCCCGCATCTGATAATCAGTCAATGTAAAGGTATAAAGATCTACCACTATGTTTCAGTTTTGGACAACTCAGAAGTGTCATGCCAGCTCCTAAGCTCCCTGGTGGGTTTGACTGAGGCCACTGGTGTCCCTTCATCTCAGTTCAGACTGTCCCTCTGCACAATCCTGATTTTCTCACTTCCTCTCAGGTGTTTTCTCTAAAAGCATCAGCAATAAACCTTGTGTATGCAAGCTTCTGTCAAAAGGCTGTGTTCTAAAGGACCAAATCAAGGAGAGTTGATGCCAAGACTGGACTAAGCTGGGTCATCAGCAAGATGACTAGAAATGAGGGCCTCACTGCGGACAGCAAGTCAGGGTACTACCAACCCTTCACACACCGTAATGGTATGTTTAAGCTTTCCTCTGGGGGGAACTGGGATGGCATATTCATAGAAAGAAATGTACTGGTGGATACAATGTATCAAACTATCAAAGTTTTGGAAAAAAAGAAATTATGAGGATTATGGAATCCTGGGCAATCCCTGAGGACTATTAAGGTATCAGAGAAAAACAATAAAGAGCTGAGGGCAACTAATTCACAAATTGAAGGTGCTCTTTGAGAGTCAAAAGTTCTCCTTATCAACATGTAAAGAATTTTATTATCACCTCCAAGAAGAGGAAAGAAAAAATCTGAGGACCAGGCTCAGAATTTAAATACATAAAAGAAATAAAAATCCTCAGCCATTTGAATTCTCAGCTGTATCAGATCTGCTATGCCAAGGCCAGCGTTCTGATACGGCCTCAATCTTCAGACAGAGATATTTGGAATGATGAACTCAAGAATCTTATAAATCCAGGTATCTCTGAACTCTCTGGACCAGTAAAATGGTCCTGCACTTGCTGTTACAGGTGAATGATCTCCCTTACTTCAGGACCATGCAGATGCTTCCTTAGCTTTCCATTCAGTATCCGTACGACACAGATCTCCTCTCGTACTCACCTCTTCTCTTGTGCATAAGACAGATAACTGGGGTCAAATTAAAACGTAACCTGCTTGAAGAAAGGTTGGTCCGCTAAGGAAGGAAATGGAAAAAATATTAAATATGCTAAATGTCCTGGCAATCATGTATGACAAGAGTCAGGGGAGTATAAATGAAACTAAATCATGGAAGTTCTACATCAAAGGAGATGAAACAATATTAGGTAGGGAATAGATGGTTAAAATGTGAACACTCTCTCATGACACAGGAGTTAAAACCTTTAGTTCCAAAGGACCTTCGAAAGCGTGGCTAACATGCTGCAGAAATGACTCTTGGGTGCTTGAAAGAATGGGAGGGTCCGACTTATGTGAAGCAGAAATGCCAGTGTTGCGGTAGATAAAGATGTGGTCAGAAAGCTCAGACTGGTGGGCAGAGTGGATATACGACTCTGTGTACATTGGAACACAGGAAATTCCACAATTTCATTTGTGTCTAAGACTCTTGAAGCAGTCAGGAGACACTTCATTTACTGGTGTAGTAAGGGAACCAACGTTGTTGAGATCCTAATGACCAACTCTTCTCTATGGGTCAGAATTGACTGTAGGAGATACTGGCACAGAATTGGGCTCCCTAGCAGCAACGGGGGTGATCAAATGTGGGGTTAATAGAGACTGTATAGTGGTACTAAATCATCAGAAACAAGGTAGTCATAGTTACTGTAATAGGTGAAAGAGGGGCATTGAGTGGAGGAATGATAATTTTCAGAAAACTATGGCTTTAAATGTAATTATAGAGCATCACATTCTTAAGAACAAAATATGAATAAATTTTATTTTTGTAATGAGAATCCCCTCTTTGACAAAAGGGTAATACTGTTTTGAAAATTTAGTTTAGGAATGTCAGATTATAGCAACAAATGGAAAATCAGAAAATAAAACCTCATTTTACACTTTTGTCTTGTAAAATTCCCTTCTCCTAACAAACAGCCATCTTGTTTTAACAACAACAACAACAACAAATAACAAAATAGATGGGCAGCCAATAAAGATATTAGATCAGAATTCTTATGGCAGCTGCTCCAATAGGAATTCCTAAAAATGTTTCCAGTTCCTTACTCTAATATGGCTGCGTGGCCCAGAAACTGCTGTCTCAAGAAGAGGCAGAGTTCCAATTAGAAAGGACTCTCTAATACCAAATGTGGCACTTAGTAATAATTCCCCTAGACTTTATGCAAAAGGACTATGACCATTTACATAGACAGTACAATAGGAGTCAAGAACCAGTGTACAAAGGATCAAAATAACATTAATACCTGAACTTGAGGCATAAGTATGATCTCCTCCTACCTCTATTAGTGTGTAGGTGAATGGGGCACAGGTAGTAATCAGAGTCCTGGCACTGGCCTGGGTCTCATGAACTCACATGATGGAAATTTCCTCGTCTTCAAATATATAGTTCAATGGATATAAATGTATAGTTCGATGGTAGTTGACTGAACCCACACATGATTTATTAGTTTAGAGCTGTTGTAGTTAGTGAGCCAAGAAGAAGCATCTGAAACTGTTCCTCCTCCTGGCCAAGTGGTATTTTTATTGAATATAAAACATCTTCAACTTCCAGGGAAAATATCAGCGATTTGTTCTATCTTTAAAAATATCTAAAGGTTGCAAGAAGTTAATTGCCATCACATCCCCATTTAGTTCATAATCTAGAACCTACAAAATAGATGGTTCCTGGCAGATGACAGCTGGCTATCACAAACTCAACCAAATAATAGCCCCGACTGCAGCTGCAATGCCAAAAATTACTTCTTTATGAAAGCAGGTGAGCTCAGCCTCAGGCATACAGCCATGATTAGGTGAAACATTTTTTCATCCCTTTCAAGATAATTGATCAAAAGCAGTTCACATTTATGTGGGACAAACAAGATAATACATTTAACATTGTGTTATCTTAATTGTTCTGTCCTAATAAACTCAGATGGGGGCTGGACCATCTGGACATGTCACAGAAGATAGAAATTGGTCCACTATTTTTATGACATTAAGTTAATTAAACCAGATGAGCAAGACATGGCAAGTAAATTGGAGGCCTTGGTAGGACACATATGCTCCAGAAGTTGGACATGAACCCTATAATGTTTCAGGGGCCTGAAGTGTTTAGAGGTTTAGTGGCCAGAGGCATGCCAGAAAAACCACTCCAAAATCAAGGACAATATTAAGGCAACTCATACTTTTCACACCTAAGGAAGCAAGACATTTGGGAGGCTTCTTCAGGTTCTGGAGGCAGCATAGTCCTCACATCAGAATATATGAAAACTGCTCTAATTTCTTTAGGAAGTGACATGAAGCATTTCCAAATTTAAGTTGGGCTCATAAGAGGAAAAAGCTCTTTAGCTTGTCCAGATCAGTACAAATGATATTGATACTTGGGCAAAACAACCAGAAGTCCTTTTGGTACCTGTCATGGTCAGTTTTATGTTTCAGCATGGCAGGACTAAGTGCTGCCCAGGTGTCTGGTAAACCTTATTTCTGGGTGTGTCTGTGAGCTGAGTCACTCATCTTCAACTGCCCTAGGACACGGATGCTCCTAACTTTCAAGTTTTGAGACTCAGATTGGGGCATACACCATTCTCCTCACTCCTTCTCAGGACTTTGGACTGAGACAGAATCATGCTACCAGTTTCCCTCGTTCTTCAAATTGCCGATGGCAGATGATGGGACTTCTCCATAACTACATGAGCCAATTCCTATAATAAATAAATCTACATATCAATTTATCTCTATCTTTTTATTGATTTATCTATCTATCTATCTATCCATCATCTATCTATAATCACCTCTCTATCTAATCTCCTATTGGTTCAGTTGATCTGGAAAACCTTGACTAATACAGAGAGAGCTACACCAGTGTTTTGCACCCTCAGAACTATCAACATTTCAGGCGAGATAATTCTTTGTTGTGGGAATTGTTCTTTACATTGCAGAATGCAAATCATCTTAAGCATGTTTTTTGGATTTTAAGAGCATTAAATTATAAAACATTAATAAAAAAGTACTTAGAAATTTTACAAATAGTTGGAAATTACGGCATATATAAGTAATTGGTTAAAGAGGAAATCTCAAGGAGAGAATTTTAAAAATATATAGAAATATCCAAACTACAGAAATTTGTAGGATTCAAATAAAGTGGTACTTAGAGAAAATGTATAGATGTAAATCCTATATTAAAAACATTAAATTAGGAATCTAAGCTTTGACATTAAGACACAAACAAAAGTAACTACAACCGAAACAAGCAGTAAGAATAGAATAATATAAGCAAGAGTACACATCAATAAAATTTAAAAAAAAAACTAGAGAATGATATATAAAATCAACCCAACCAAAACTTGTTCATTGAAAATATCAATAAAATTGACAAGAAAAGAGAAGTGATATAATTTATCAATACCAGAAATTAAAGGAAGGGGCATCACTGAAGACTCAAAAGACATTTAAAAATATTTTAAGGAAATGCTATGAAAAACATCATGGCCCAAAATTCAGCAACTTTGAAGAAATGGAGCAGTTCCTTGAATGACAAAACATACTGGCAAATTAACAAAACATACTTGTGAATTAACAGATACCGAGAATAATGTTATACCTTTTAAAGAAATTGAATTCATAGTTTGAAATCTTTTGGAAAAAAAAAAGAAAAAAACTTCAGGCCTACATTGTTTCAATAGTGATTTCTACTGATCACTTCAGGAAGAAATACTACCAACCTTTCACTAACGCTTAAGAAAATAGAATAAAACACTTTGTTCATATTCTGATGCTGGCATTACTCACATATCAAAACCATGCAAAGACATTACAAGTAACAAAACTATAAGCCATGATTTCTCATAAACAGACAAAGCAAATAAAATATGTAATAAAATATTTGTAAATCAAATCTCTAAAAAGGATAACATATTATGCTTAAGTGTGGTTTATACCAGGAATGCAAAACTGGTTCATAATTTGAAAACCAATCAATGTAATTCAACATATCAACAGAGTAAAAAAGGAATGCCACTTAAGATAAAAGAAAGATTACTTAAATCGATGAGTTTCATACACTGAGCAGCTTACATGTAATATATTTAAGGGTAGGTGACTGAATGCTTTTTGACTAAAATTAGGAATAAAACAAAGATTTCCTTTCAACATTTCCATTCAATATCATACTGGAAGTCCTAGCTAGTGTACTAAAACAAAAATAAATAAAGGGCATTCAAATTGGAAAAGAAAGAAAATCTGTCTTTAGTTAGAGAAAACATGACTGTCTCTGTAGATAATCCAAAGACTTTATATAAAAGCTCCTATTACCAAGCCAGGCGGTGACAGACAAATATCACATGATCTCACCTATAAGTGGAATCTAATCAACAAAACAAAAAAGCAAGCAAAATATAACCAGAGACATTGGAATAAAAAACAAATTGACAGTAACCAGAGGGGAGGAGGCAGAGGGACAATGGGGGAAAGAAGGGGAAGGGTCATCAAGGAACATGTATCAAGGACCCCTGGACAAAGCCAAAGGGAGATAGGATTGAGGGTGGGAGGTAGGGGTTGGTCAGGTAGGGGAGGGTGGTGGGGGGAAAATGGAGACAACTGTACTTGATTGACAATTTTTAAAAAAGCTCCTATTACCAGTAAATTAATTTTATAAAACCCCAAGATGAAAGGTAAATGTTAAAAAATTGTTTTATATACTCTACTAATGAAATATTGGAATTTAAAAATCTTATAAAGTACCACTTCCAAGAGAACAAAGTTAAATAATTATGAGAACAACAAAACATTAATGTAAAAGTTAAATGAAAAAGAATGGGTTTTGTTTATTTGTTAGTTTTAATGAAGAGATTTTAAGATATCAATTTTGTTGATCTATAATTCAAACACAATTGCAACTAAAATCCCAACAGACATTTCTTTTGAGGCATCAGGAAACTAATTCTAAAATAAATGGTGATCAAAGTAGTTAGGATAACTAAAACAATTTTGAAAAATATGAAACAAGCTGTAGTTACATTGCCTGGTATCAAAATGCCTCATAGAACTATGGTAACAGGACACTTCGTCATTGGTGAAAGGACTAGATAGCCACATAGATTAACGGCGAGTAGAGTTCAGACATATCCAAACTACCATACTCAACTGACTTTGACAAGTTTGCAAAAGTAAAGAAGGAAAAAACCTAGACTTTTAAAACAAAGATTGGTAAAACAATTGATAATCTAAATGTAAAACAAAACAAAAACAAAAACAAAATAGTACTCCACATCCTCATGTACTTTACACCTAAAATTAACTCAAAATGGATAATCTATCTAAAGGTAAAATATAAAAATATAAAATTTCAAAAACAAAATATACATGCAATAGTTACACAAATCTTGTTTCCTTACTTTTCTTTCCCTGAGTATTTCAATGTTTTTGATGTCTGTTTCATTAGCTGGTCGGTTTCTTGAGAGTAGGAAAACTTAATGCATGCTTCTCTCATCTTCCATTGGCCAGCCTTATATAATCTCATAATGATAATGATGATCAATAAATACTTGTTAATTGATAGATTAATTTCCCTTACATATTATGGTTTTCCTTAAAATATCCCACACTTCTTAAAGATGTGAATTCTTTTAAATTTGGGAATATTTAAGTGCAAAGAAGAGTTTAGCTGTTAAATTAGCAACCAGTTAGCAACAGAGCAGAAGGTAGAAGTTAGATGTTACTGAAGTATAATTTTAGCTCAGAGTGTATTAACTGAATGCTATTGCTAATGCTACAGATGTAAAAGAATAATCACTTGTTAAGTGTAGAATCAAAGTGATTATGAAAGTCAAAACAGTGAATTAAAACAGGCAGGTAAATGGAGGGTCTTGTTATTACACCATCATATTCTAAAAAACAAAGTTGTATTCAGTGAGCCCAAGACAATGAGGTCAACAATTCTTGGCATTCAAGTTCAATGTTTTGAACATTGTATTGAATTTTGGGTCAAAGTGAAAATATAATATTTGATACTGGATGCATTTGCCCCTTGAAGGCAGTTTACTACTCATGTCTATTGATTGTAGTATTCTAGTACTTGATTAACTTTGAACTTTTGGACCCAAATTTATTTTTTAAGAGAATAAGTTGAATCACTTTCTGGATCACCTTTTAGGAGAATAAGTTGAGTGATTAGAAGGTAGTTTTAATTTTATTAATTTTATGATGTTAATATAATTTCAAAAGATAATGCACAATTTGAAATAATGAACTCTCTAAAATAGAAAGTGAGGCAGATGTAGAGAATTTTACCAATAGGTAAGAATTATGGAAAAAAATCCAGAAGAATGTATTATTTGTTTTAGCAGTTATATTTGAAGCCATAATGATTATGACTGTTATTCATTATTTTTATTTTGTCCACTTTTTTGCCATACATACAATTTTTCCATTGTCTTCATACTTCAGATAGATGTCAGAATTAGCCATGTCTTCTGGCAGGGGTGTCAAACTCATTGTCACTGGGGGCCACCTCAGCCTCACGGTTGCCTTCAAAGGGCCGAATGTAATTTTAGGACTGTATAAATGTAACTACTCCTTAACTAGGGACAAGAAATTAGGCACTGCCACAGGGCAGAGACAAGGTGGAGGGCTGGATTTAGTCCGTGGGCCTTGTGTTTGTCACCTGTGTCTTAGGGTACATGGGAACCATATGTGTGGTCAAACTTGCAGATTTTGCCTGTCCTGGCTCATTTGGAAATTCAGTCACCTCTCTTAAAAGTATGAGTGTGCCGGTGTATAAAGCTCATCGTTGCTTGATACCAAAAATGAAGTTTTCTGCAGTTAAAAGTCAGAATCAGAATACCAGTAGTTAAGAGCACTTTTTTTTGTGGATGTGGAAGGGATTAGCCTAATTTTGCAGAAGAGCAAGATAGGGAGAAAGTTGGTAGGGCATTTTTGCATAAGGTAGTGATGACTTCTTGGTGAGAGAGTAACTGTGTTGGTGATGGATAGACTAGATTCCCACACTTGGAACTCGGAAATAATTCTGAAGTTACTTGGTAGTATATAAAATCTCACTCACTCTCAAGCAGCAGATTATAGTCTAAAGCATCAATATAAACCTTCTTCGAAATGAATAATTAAACTCATTTATATGCTATGCTGAGGATACAGCTTCACCCGGGATAGTTGTTGCCCCTCTGTACACATGACTTTGGTAGTACTGAGTACTTCTTTGAGTCTTAAATAATTTTCAAACTTTTGAGGAATAATAAACCCACAAAATTGATCTAAGTGGTAGTGAAGGGCCAGGGGTGTCTTTGAGGCAATGCTTATATTATTTTAGGAAAATTTAATGATAATGACTTGATAAAACTCAGGTCAGAAACCTACTAGTAAAGGGGAATGCTTGTTTTCTTGAACCTTTCCACTGTGGAGACAAACATCAGGACAGATCTGGTCCTAGTGAAACTCAGTATACTCCACGGCCTGGGATTAGGGTGTGACTTTAGTTTATGTATATGAAGGAGCTGGATTTACTATACAAAGGTAAAAATTTACATGGTTCTCAACTCTGTCTTATCAGTCCTAGAATAGTGAGTTGTATCAATGAGAAAATGATATGCTTCTGTAGGAGCCCCTGATTGATACTAAGAATATGTTTCCATTGAACAGAATCCTTTGGTCATTATATTTGAACATTAGCTGTTGCTTTTCCTCTAATATTTTTCTTGAAAAGACCTAGTTTTATAGCCCTATACAATTGCCTTAAGA
The DNA here is from genome assembly GCA_004026765.1 of Micronycteris hirsuta. Classification (NCBI taxonomy): domain Eukaryota; kingdom Metazoa; phylum Chordata; class Mammalia; order Chiroptera; family Phyllostomidae; genus Micronycteris; species Micronycteris hirsuta. The sequence goes on along the minus strand of PVJI01018721.1, from coordinate 3,257 downwards.
CTTAGAAATATTTATTTTTTTTGCCACTTTTGGTCATGTTCCTAAATTCAGAAGTTATTGTCTCTTCTAAGTGGGTTATGTTTTCTCCCCTTCCCTTCCCTTCCCTTCCCTTCCCTTCCCTTCCCTTCCCTTCCCTTCCCTTCCCTTCCCTTCCCTTCCCTTCCTTTCCCTTCCCTTCCCTTCCCTTGCCGTCCCTTGCTTTCCTCTCTCCTTTTATTTCTTTCATCTGTTCCCTTCCCTTCCCTTTTATTTATTTTCTTTTCCTTCTTTTTTCTTTATATATACTGCATTTCTTTCTAGGCAATGTCTGATAATTTCCTAGAATGTGTAAATAGTAATGGTTTTGCAATCCAGTTTCACCATACCCATTGTTCTTTCATTGTTATAAAATAAATGAATAAGAGATTCCTCTTAACAACAACCATTTTGTTGACTGGGCAGCTATTGTTATCAAAAGATTTGATGACATAAAATGAAATGAGATAGGAAAACACATTTGAAAGAAAAATTGGGTGATTCCTTTCCCAGCAACTTCACATATAGATAGATTTCTAAGTTACTGGAGAAAAGTCAAAGATTCCCAATGTTCTTGTATTTCAATACAGAGCCTTATAGAAGTGTATGATTAAATTAAGAAAAATGCATTTTTCTTCATTTCCCCCCAGTTTTACTCCTTTTTACAATTTGGCACAATGCATTGAACTAATTAAACTCAATCAGGTCTGGTAGCTTGTCAAGATGAGAGAAATTTTTATTAAAAAATATGTGAAGCTATTCATATTAGAAATACCTTTTCTTGCTTCTAAATTCACAGTGTTTGGGTCATAACTAAGACAAGTCACTTCTGTTTCCCTCTCTGCCTTAATGAGTGCTCCACACTATTTGTAGTAGACAGGATTGAAGTGTTAACCAATTAGCAAAGTATACAGGATGCATGAAATTGAGTCATGCATCTTCTATCATCATCATTGTTTTGTCTTCCACAGAGATGCTCATTATCATGCATAGTTTTTGGTTTTTGGCAGAATAGCTAATGCCCTTTGGGGGCTGAACCTCAAAGTAACTTGACATCCTCATTAACTTTTATGGCAACTACGGTGTGAAAACCCTTATAATGAAGAGTTGTCTCAAATTCTTACCATTTATTTCTCTCTGTATTTATTATACACAATCTTATATTATTGTAGATCAGAAAAAAATGAGACAAAAACCAAAAGAAATCAACCAGATTTCTGAATATAATTTTAGTGTGTGTCTAAGTACATATGGCTATTTTTTCTCATAAGCTAAGAGGCAGGTGTTCTATGAAAATAAAACTTAGTAGTTCACATAACGATTTAATGTTGTCATTTTGTAACATTTGAAGTTTGAAAGGGATGTTGGAGATTACTGAGAGTACCCATCTTATTTTATAGATGATGTTGCACAAACCTAAAGACAGGAAAGGACTCATCAAAATTGGCAGAAGAAAATTAAAATGACAGAGTATTTTTCTAAGCCAACACTACTTAATGCATGTTACAGTATGCTTAAGTATTTTAAAATATGAAAATATAATATAGGTTTGGCAGAGATATTTGCCTATATTTTTCCCCTCTACTCTATCCTCCAGATTACTGTAATATATATATTTGAACATGGCATCTTTCTCTTTAAAATGTTTGGCTAGTTCTTCATCACCTGTAACAGTGTTTCACAAACTTGTATGACCATCGGAATCCCAGAGAACCCGCCACATGAAGCTCCTCATTCAGTAATCAAGCACATGCTGACTTATAATTGCTTACCAAGTATGTAGTTTCAGAGGAAGATAGCTGTGACTGGACACTTTTTTCTTCATCCTGTATCAGACAATCTATTATTACTTTCTTCCTACCAAAATAAACCCCCCTTCACTGGGCTAGAAGTGCACTTTTATAAATCACTTTATGAGATGCCTACCGGGGGCAGGGTGTGCCATTCTCGAGGATCAAAGAGTTACTTGGAATGTGAGGATGAGTTAAGAAATGGCTGTGACTTTCAGAAGTGCCAGAGGAGGAATTTAAATGAAGCAGTCCGTAGACTAATTCACTTAGAAAATGCCTGTATAAGATATTGTCACTAACCACACAGTTACAAATGCATCTTTATAATTGTGGAATAGGAAGGTATAGAAGTAAACATTTACATCCATATAGTCATTACGTCGAGGGACCTTGGAGATCTGAGTGTCCCAGTTCAGAGCAGTGTTGCATTTATAAAATCAAAGGTCAGTCTCTAAGAGTGACATTAAAATAAAACATTAAGTCTTTTGCTTTCATCTTTGGAGCACATTAAAAGACGATCAAAAGACGTAATCCAAATTATTAAAAGTCTTTCATTCCCTTTCCCTTTCATTTTTTAGTTCCTTAAAACCACATTCCACAAACCACAGTTATGCCATTGCTTATTTTTCTTGGGTTATTTTATGTTTTTGACAACTTCTGTCCCCACCAGAATCACTAATCACACCCATGGCACGCCTTCATAGCTCCCAAGATGATAATCCTGAAGCTGTCAGCTGCTCGTTTCTGGAAGGAGTAGACTCTACGCTTGCTGCTTTTCTCACTAGAACTGCCTTCCTCTTCTAGTCTAAGTAAGAAGGAGCCAGGAGTATATGATTATAGAGACTCGCATAGTAATAATTACATAAATTATATAATTTCAGTAGTTCTAATTTTAAATGTTCAGTGCATAAAGTACACAAAAACAAAACATTAATAAAAACCACCTGCATTTCCACTACCCAGTGATAAACATAATCAACAGATCATTGCGTCTTTTTTCCAGTTATGTAGATATATGTGTTTTTTAACAAATACAGCCCAATAACAGGATTTAGATTATATTGTACATACAATTTTCTATTCATACTTATCCCATGCTGATGTCTCTAAAAAATATTAAATATTTACATACAAATGTAATTTTAAAAATAACTGTGTTATATCAATATACCATCATTTCTTTAACCATTCTCATGTATGTAAAGAATCCATATTGAAATAAACTTTAGAGCCCTGGCTGGTGTGGCTCAGTGGATAGAGTACCAGCCTGCGAACCAAAGAGTCAATAGTTTGATTCCCAGTCAGGGCACATGCCTGGGTTGCAGGCTATGTCCCCAGTAGGGGACACATGAGAGGCAACCACACATTGATGTTTCCCTCTCACCCTTCCTATCTGCCTAAAACTAAATAAATAAAATCTTAAAAAAAAATAAACTTTAGAAGTTTCCATTT
>PVJI01018720.1:0-32695 GCA_004026765.1 Micronycteris hirsuta | reverse complement strand
ATTCAATCCCATGTAAATATGCCCTAAGCTCCTAATAAAAGCACGGTGCCACCATGTTCGTGGCTTTTTTCCCTATGATAATGGGAGAAAATGCCCGTGACCCTGGCTTCATCTCATAATGTGTCTTTGTGTGTGAATCATTGATGCTTCAGGCCCAAGTCCACCCCACGGCGGATTCTGCGGGCCGGAATCCGCCACAGATGTGCTTTGGTGTGTGCTTCCTGGGTACAATTTCTTTGGAACTCTCTGAACTTCTTGGACTTCCTGGAAGTCTATTTCCTTTGCCAGACTGGGAAAGTTCTCCTTCACTATTTTTTCAAACAAGTTTTCAATTTCTTGCTCTTCCTCTTCTTCTTCTGGCACCCCTATGATTCAGATGTTGGAATGTTTAAAGTTGTCTCTGAGGTTCCTAAGCCTCTCCTCATTTTTTTTGAATTCTTGTTTCTTCATTCTTTTCTGGTTGAGTGTTTATTTCTTCCTTCTGCTCCAAATCATTGATTTGAGTCCCGATTTCCTTCCGTTCACTCTTGGTTCCCTGTACATTTTCCTCTCTTTCACTTTTCATAGCCTTCACTTTTTCCTCTATTTTGCTACCGTACTCAATCACTTCTGTGAGCATCCTAATTACCAGTGTTTTGAACTGTGCATCTGATAGTTTCGTTATCTCTAAATCACTTAGTGTATTTTTTCTGGAACTTTGGTCTGTGCTTTCATTTGGGCCATACTTTTTTGTCTTGGAGTGCCTGTTACATAGTAAGGGGTGGAGGTTTAAGTATTTACCAGGGCAGGGCAACCCAAGTGGCTGTATGTGGGGGAGGGTTCTGAGAGGGAACAATGCTGCTTGATCAGCTCTTGGCTGGCTTTCAGTCAAGTCCTCCACTACCCACAAGCAAATTGGGCCCTCCTGGTGCTGATTCCCAGGGGTGGTTTTGTGTATATTCTAGGACCCTGTGGGTCTCTCCAACAAACTCTCCTGTGAGGCTGGGGGTTTCTCCTGCTGCCTCAAGCCCCACAGGTTTTTTCAGTCAGAGATTTTGACGCTTTATTTCCCTGTGCTGGAACCCTGTCTCACTTCCCAGTTGTTCCTCATGTTTTATTGGCACACAAATATGGGACTGCCAGGTCTACCAGTCGTTCCCTTGCTGTGAGTCCTCTCCACCCTGGCTGCCCATCTCCACTCCTCGTACCAGTCTGGATGAATGTTTCTTCTTTAAGTCCTTGGTTGTTGGACTTCCATATAGTTTGATTTTCTGGCAATTCTGGTTATTTTTTGTTTTTAAATTTGTTGTTCTTCTTTTGGTTGTGTGAGAAGGCAAAGTGTATCTACCCTTGTTTGTGTTGCCACGGCAGTATACATGCAGAACAGCACCTATTACGACATTTTGCTGTGTATGTTAGTACCTTTGTACCTCTCCACAGGTAGCTTTTGATTTTCTCAAACATAAAGGAAATTTTTGTACAGCCAAGACTAACAGTATCTGGCATATAGTAGGAATTTAATATAGTTATTAAATGTTAGTTTAATTTTGGAACAGTTCCTTAAGGAATAGGGTGAAATTATTTCTAACAGAAAATAGAGTTTTCTAACAGAGTTCAAAATGTTTGTTATGATCGTCTTACTCCAGATAGTAATTATGTAAAAACCTGTATGTGTGTAATAGAGAAAAGTGCTGATATCATTAAAGCAAAAGTTAGGACTTTACCATTGGTTACAATGATAGGCAGTTCACTCAGTATCATAATGTGGGCCCGCCACAGGTCTTCTATGTAGTGAGTAGTCGTTATTTATTTTATGGGTCTATGAATGAATGAACACATACTGTGAAAATATAATCCAAAGATCTTTTCCCTGAGAATGATTATCCTTCTTATAAATTGCAAGTATCCTTTAAAAAAATAAGATGAATTGAATTTGTTCATTTGGCTGGTAGAATATTTATCATTAGAACCAAAGAAGAATTTTGATTATATATCAGTTCATGATTAATCATTTAATAGTGAGTGTCCTATTGAGAGACATATTTCATGCTATATTATATAAATGACAATAACAATCTATGAAATTAAAGTGTATTGGAAAAGCAATTTTTAGTTCAAACAAACTTTATTAATAAGAAGTCCCAACTGAATTACAAATATTACAAAATATCTGTAAATCATGAAGCATTACATGTATTAGAGAAATTTAGTCTGCATGTAGAAGCAGTGCTACACTTTTTTTTCCCCTGCCTAATTGGTTTCTTCTTAAGCTTTGCAGTCACATAAATTTCCATAGTCACTCAGAAGTGTAAATAAAGAGAACTCAAGGTACTTACATATTTCACATTTAGTGAGAAGTCTGCACAAGGAAAACAAAAGGACTTGCAACTGAATCACAGTGATTAAATGTAATGAATTACACAGATTAGGCAATAAATAACCTATTGAACAGAGAGAATGCTTAAGTGAACATTTTTGTTAGAGAATAAATTTTAAAGTGTTTAACAGTTCTTCATTGTTGCTATTGAGCTGTTTATTTAATTCAGTCTTGCTATTTGGTTAAAATCATCTTTGTGGTCAGAAATACTTGACTGGCTTCCCATTTTTTTCCAAAAGTATAAAGATGAACTAAAATTGGTAATGGACAAAAACTAGAGAAAGTTGGAGGGAGGATAATGATGAAAATGTGAAAGATGAAAATGTGCAGGATTGCTATACTATTATAATGAAACATATTGTTTATTTATATAATAATTGTGTAATAGTACAATTTTAGGAACTTTTATAAAGTACTGAAAGTTATCATCTGTCATTGTTAATGAATGAAATTATTGTATCCCTGTCTCTCTTTCACTGTCAAGTCTGTTCATTTTCTCAATTTTTTCTCTTTCCACCTCTCCCAGTACACTTTATAAACTTAGGATAGGCAAAAGAGCATTGAGTCAAGGAGTTTGGTTTTTCTTTTTTTTAAAATAGAGAATGAATGGAAAAGTTTATTCTTTTTTGAGTTTTTTTGTATTTATTCAATTACAATTGTCCCAATTTTTTCCTCTTTGCCCTCCTCTGCCCAGCCCACCTCCTGCTGCCAAAGTCAATCCCCACACTGTTGTCCGTGTCCATGGATTCTTCATACATGTTCTTTGACTAGTCCCTTCCCCTTCTTTCCACCATCATCCCTCTCCCCCCGCCCCTCTGGCTGCTGTATCTGCTCCTAACTAAAACTAGCTGAGTGGCTTTGAGCAAGTTATTTAACCACTCAGAGTTCTTAGATGTTTAATTATAAGGTTAGAATTATTGAATTTTTATGGCTGTTTCCAGCTTAAAAATATTGTTATGTATGTCTACCAGTAGACCAGTCTTAGTCTCCAAAAGGTGTGGTGTTGCTTAGACTTAGGCTTAATGATTGACTCAACATATTTGGTGTGCAATATAGGTGACTGATCAGTGTCATTTAGTATGGACCACAGGTATCAGATCTAATTACTGTCTCTGAATCAAACTGCTCAGGACTCAACACTTTTTGTATTCTCCACATAAATTTACTCATATCCAAAATACTGGTAAGCAATATTTTTTTTACTGGAAATTATTTAAGAGGAGAGCTTTTACCTTACACACTCATAAGAAACTACTTTCAAAATCTTTGTTAGACCTGTATGCTCTTCAAAACATCCCTTTCCTACAATGCTGCTAAGATATTCTGCTTTAGCATCTCTGGGTAAAGAAGCATTCAGCTTCCCTGACACTTAACCACTTTCCTCTAGGTTACCTTCATCCAGCTGTAGGCTTCTTCTTCTTCTACTTTACATAATAATTTTCAGTTTTCAGTCAGATTGCATACAACCCCCCATCACTGTGCTCAGCATATAAAGGGCCATCCTGGTGTACTGAGAGCCAGTCTTCTCAGAGGGCAGTGGACATTGAATACATAACTGCAGGAATTCTCATGAGAGAAATACTCATCATATACAGTTATGAGTTTCAGTGTTCAAGATAATTTGACCCTAATAAAGCAGAGTGAATGTAAGGTCCTAGAGGATCTGGATGGCTGTAACTTGGCAACATCTTCCCGTGGAATTAATGTTTTAAAAAACACAAGTATAATGGATGAAAAATATTACATTGTATGGATATAATATACTTTATTAAACAGTAGCTCTATTGTTGGATATTTAGTTTGTTTCTAGAATTTTGATATGTAAACAATACTGCATTGAGGATATTTCATAAATATTTAATTTCTGACCACTTCCTTTGAATAGAATTTCTAGAAACAAAGTTATAAGTTTATTAAAGGTATTTGCACCCCAGTGCAATAACTTCTTACTGGTGATTGTTTTTAAGTTTTAGTATGTTATTTGATAAGTAAATGGTGAAACTGTGTAAGGTAATCTTTTCAATTATTCTAAATATTTATAATGTAAGACCCAGGAGTAATTTTTCTACTATCCTCAGTCCCAGTCATATTCTCCTTAATGTTCTGTGTTAGTTTTAGGATTCATAAATTAAGAAGAATATGGAGAAATGAAAAAAAAAACTGGAAGACAGCCCTGGCTGGTGTAGCTCAGTGGATTGAGTGTGGGCTGGGAACCAGACGGTCCCGGTTCGATTCCCAGTCAGGGCACATGCCTGGGTTGCAGGCCAGGTCCCCAGTGAGGGTCATGTGAGGAGCAACCATACATTGCTGTTTCTCTCCCTCTCTGTCTCCCTCCTTTCCCCTCTCTCTAAAAAATAAATTAAAAAAATAAAAAAAAATCTTAAAAAAAAAACAACAAAAAAACAACAGAAGACAATAATGGATACTTATGAAGGGCTAGAAAGTAGAATCAGTAAAGATGGATGAAGAAATTGTGTTGATTTAATATGCAGAAGAGAAAACATAGGAACCTATATGAATTACAGAAGACGTTAGAACAGTTTATAATGTAATATGTGCCTCCTAAATATTGCAAATGCCAAAGGGAAAATTCTAGTTGGTTCCACATTTTGAACTTAAAGGTAGCCATTAGAGTTTATTGATCTAAACTGTTTCCCATTTCACTAATTTCTGATTCTATCTTGATTATTTTCTTCCTTCTACTTTCTTAGGGTTATCCTTGTTTCAATTTCTTGATTGGCTGCTTGGCATATTCATTTTCAGTCATTATAATTTCTAATATAAATAGTTAAGGCTCAATATTTTCCTGTAAGTAATATTTAGCTGTTGTCATTTCATCCATGTGTCTGATCTATGTGTTATCTAATTTACATTAAGAAGTTTTCTTTGCTTCTCGTGCTAATTGGAATAAGAGTTCCACCTCCTGAGCCTGGCTGCCGAGGACCACAGCTGAACCCCACCACTTACATGTGTGCACGTGGTGTGTTTATTTAGGGTTTATTTATTCTCTTTCTGCCTTAGTTTGCCCATCTGCACAACAGGGGTGATAATAACCTACCTCATACGGCTTTGTGAGGATTGGATGTACTAACATGGTAAAATACTTAGAGGAGTGCCTGATATTAGCAGAACAGTATATGTTAACTAATACTTGTTTGGAGCATTTGTACTGATTTCAAATTTAATATCGTTGTGGTTGGAGAACATGGGCTGTATAAAGTTGCTTCTTTTTTATAGATTTTGTTTATTTAGAGCAGTCTTAGATTCACAATGGAATTGATAGGAGGATACAGAGATTTCCTTTACGATCCCTGCCCCTACACATGCCCCCATCATCACCATCTCCACAAGAACTGCACCCTTTGTAACCGAGAGTGTCCCTACAATGATGCATGTAACTACCCAAAGTCCATAGTTTACCTTAGGGTTTACTCTTGTTATTGTGCATTCTGTGGGTTTGGACAAATGTGTGATGATATGTATCCGTCATTATAATATCATACAGAATATTTTCACTGCCCTAAAATCCTCTGTGCTCTACCTGTTAATACTCCCCTCCCAGCAACCACTAACCTTTTCAATTTTCTCCATTCTTTTGTCATCTCTATAATACTATACAGTTGGAACCATGCAGTTTGTGGCCTGTTCAAGTTGGCTTCATTCACTTAGTAATAAGCATTTAAGGTTCCTCCATGTATTTTCATGGTTTGGTAATGCTTTCTTTTCAGCATTGAATAACATGCCATTGTCTGGATGTACCACAGTTTATCCATTCATCTTCTGAAGGACGTCTTGGTTGCTTTCAAGTTTTGACAATTAAGCTGCTATAAATATCTGTGTGCAGGTTTCTGCGTGGATGTAATTTGTCAGCTCTTTTGGGTAAATACCAAGAAGTGCTGTTGCTGGAACTGTTGGATCATAGGGTGAAGCATGTGATGCAGTGTGTACATGATATTTGATTGAGTTGTGCAGTTGAAACCGGTATGGTTTTGTGAACCAATGCCACCCCAGCAAATTCAATGAAAAATAAAATAATAAAAAATAAATGAAAAAATATAAAAAAAAGAAACCACCAAGTTGTCTTCCAAACTGTCTGTACCATTTTGCATTCCCATCAGCAGTACATGAGAGTTCCTGTTGCTCCATGTGGTCACCAGCATTTGGTGGTGTTGATTTTTTCATAGTTGTTGAGATTTGATTTGCTTCATGGCTTAGTGTGTGGTCTATTGTATAAATATTCTATGAGTGCTTTAATAAGAATGTCTTCTGTAATTATATGTGGAATTGTGTATTTGTTTATTAGATTAAACCAAATCATGTTGTTCAAATCTTATATATCCTTACTAATTTTATGTCTCCTTAATTTTTAATATCAAAAGAGTCATTATAACATCTCCTAGAGATTAATAATTTTCCAACATCTCACAATTTAATGATTGTTTTAAATATTTTTTTGTGTTTATGTTACTGAGGTTATCAAAATTGAGAATACTAATTACTTCCTGGTAAATATTCTTTTTGTCACTATTTATGCTCCTCTTTAGTTCAACTAACCCCCGTTTGTCTTAATGTTTCTTGGTTTGATATGAAAATGGCATTTCATTTATTTTTAATGTATTACCATTCTATTATTAGTATTTCCTTTATCAGTCTTCCTTTGTTCCTTTTTTGAATTTTTCTGTGTTCCTTATATTTTATAGTTTTATCTTGTAACAGCATAATCCTGAATTAAGTAAAAAGTTCTGATAATCTCTTTTGTCTGCTCAGTTTAAATATTTTACTCTAAATTATGTTTACTGATATATTTCTGTTTTTTCTATTTTCTGCTTTTAACTTACAGTTATTTTTATATTTATTTGTCCTATGGTAAATTTATGTTAAAACCTTTCATACATTTAAATGTATACATTTTAAGCATACATTTTTTGAGTTTTGATGAGTGCATACACCTGTGTAACCCATACCCTCAGATAGTTCCAAGTTCCATTATGCTTCTTCCCAGCCAGTTCTGCCCACTCCTCCAGACAAAGCTGTCCTCCGTTTGTCACCATACGTTTGTTTTGCCTGTTTGTATTACTTCATATTAAAGGAATCATATAGTATGTTCTATTTTGTGTAAGACTTCTTTCTCTCAGCGTGGTGATTTTGATATTCACCTACATTGTTCTGTGTATCAGTAGTATGTTTATTTTTTATTGGAGAATAGTAGTATAATATCATTTGAACATTTTTCTATTGATTAACACCTGGACTGTGTCCAGATTTTGGTTATTATGAATCAAGAAGCTATTTATATTTATGCACAGAAATATTTGTGTACAAATATAAATAGCATCTTGATTTCTCAAGAAATTATGTAGAAGTAGAATTAGTTTTCTGTAGGGTGTGTCACTTTTAGAAAATAAGAAGCCGTGAGACTTTTATTTTGAAGCAGTTGTGCCGTTTTACTCTCTCACCACCAAATGTATGGATGTGTACTGGCATCTCAGGGTAGTTTACTTTGCGTCACCCTAATGACTGCAATTTTGAGTACTTTTAATGTGGTTATTGGCCATTTATATATCTTCCTTTGTAAGTGTTAAAATATTTGGTCCATTTCAAGATTGGGTTGTTTCTCTTTTTATTATTAAGTTGTATTTTACAAATACTTTATCCTTTTCTGCTTTCTATTGAATTATAAGCACTTTCATATGTTATCTTATTCATTTCTCCCCAAAACCTGATGAAATAGAGAGCATCTTCATTGTAGGTATGAGGCGGCTAAGGCTTATGCTGGTTAAGTGAGTGACTTACCCATAGTGTCGTAAGTAATAACTGGTAGCTCTCTGACACAAGGGTGTCTACCAGCAAAACCTCATGCTTTTAATTACTACATTATGTTACAAATAATAAACAGTATGGAACTTCATATGAGAGAGGGTTAAGATATAAAAATGGCAATATCTGTGTGCTGGTTAAGATAATAAGTGTAAATGATAGATCTTGATTTAAGATTTGGACTAAGATTTGGATGGCCATCTACAAGTATTAAGTAGTGGTAGTGTGTGGTGGGATATAGAGCTTTATAAAAATATCTCCATGAAAAGGATAGATATATGAGGTCTGTCTGGAAAAGTCCAACCATTGGTAATATAATGAGAATGGTTTGTGTGACATCAACGTAACCTGGCAGCCAAGGAGAGTGGACTGGAATGTGCATGTGTGAATGATTACAAGTTTGCCGCACTAGTCAGTGGGAGCCATAAACACTGTTGAGTGAGCATGTGTACTGTGTTGCCATCACATTCAAAATGACTGAGTGAGTAGAGCAATGAATTTGCATCAAATTTTGCATTAAGCTTGAACATTCCTCTGTGTGAACTACTCAGATGACTCAGAAGGCCATAGCTGTGGACAACTGGTGATTGGCAGCTTCATCACAACAACGCACCCACTCACGCATCACATCTCATGCAGAGTTTTTTGGTGGAACATCAAATCATCCAGGTGACTCAGCTCTGCCTATGGCCCAGATTTGGTGCTCTGTGATTTCTGGCTTTTCCCAAAACTAAAATCACCTTTGAAAGGGAAGAGATTTCAGACCATCAATGGCATTCAGGAAAATACAATAGGGCAGCTGATGGTGACTGGGAGAACTGTGTGAGGTACCAAGGTGCTTCCTTTGAAGGGGACTGAGGTTTCATTGTCCTATGTACGATGTTTCTTATATCTTTCATCTTCTTCAATAAATGTCTATTTTTCATAGCACATGGCTGGGCAGAACTCATATACCAATCTGAAGTAATAACAAAGAAAGTAGAAAGTGACCTTAAAGTATTCAAATTATTTGAGGCCAGAAACTTTAACGAGTAATTTCCAAGATGCTTCAGTGCGTTCTATCTTATAAGAAATAAACTTTTTTCCTACTCTTTAAATATTACTCTTGCTGAAATGATTTGGCTTCTACAACTGTGAATTAATAAAGTATTGATTTTGTTACTTTTATTTAATGGGCATTTAAAAACAAGTGGGTACTACCATTCTGGAAGTGAGTTGGGTTGAGTTTGGAATTACAGGCTATATTAACTTGAGAAATTAGTACAATTTCAGAGATGGTAGGGCATTTAAGTTAGGTCAGTGCTGTGGGTGAACTCCTGAGAGATTCTAGGAGAGACTCAAAGTCCTGTTAGAAGTGGAGGGAAGAGAAGCATATTGATGTATTAAGTTCTGTGGATTTAGTGGCCTATAAACAATGCTACTTGTTTTTTCCCCTATATTTAGTGATAGCCCTTTATTCCACTTTAAAGCAGTAAGAATTTCTCTCCTGGTAGTTCTGCTTTGGTGGTTCAGACTCTCAACTAGTAAGTAGTATAATTTAATAGAAATGCAGCTAAGTCCTTTATTTATATAAATGACACCAATTTCACATAAATGGATGTGCTTTTTTTTAAGCTCTTCAACCCTTTGTGACACTTTAGGCTTATATTCATTGTTATTTTCTGTGAACTTCTGTCAGATGTCTATGCTTCTTTCCCTGTGGTTCTGCTCAATGAGTACATATCCATGAGGTTGGGTGTATGCTGAGAAGACTTGAGTTCAGCTTGAGGACAGTTGACAGAGAGGAAGCTTATCTGGGCTCCAAGCTATCTGATGTTAAAACAGAGTGACTAGTTGAGTGTGGCATAGGGGACCATGATTGTGAGGCATCAATTAAGAATATCCTTTCCAGGCCCTGACTGGTGTAGCTCAGTGGATTGAGCGCGGGCTGGGAACCAAAGGGTCCTGGTTCGATTCCCAGTCAGGGCACATGCCTGTGTTGCGGGCCAGGTCCCCAGTGGGTGCCATGTGAGAGGCAACCATACATTGCTGTTTCTCGCCCTCTCTGTCTCCCTCCCTTCCCCTCTCTCTCTAAAAATAAATAAATAAAATATTAAAAAAAAAAGAATATCCTTTCCCATCTCTTTTGTTGCTGGTTGCTGGTAAGTTGGTAGGCGGATTAAGCTGCCTGTTCTCCTGTCACTCCGTGTGTGTGCCTGTCACAGCGTTCGTATAACATTGCAATTAAAGTCCACTAGATTGCACCATTTGGGAAACAAAGTCAGTTGTTTTAAAGGAATTTTATATTTCTGATGCTGAGCAAGGTCCATTACAAAACAAGCCCAAATTTTTGCGTATTGTCGAATTTCTACGTATAGAGCATAATAGCTCTTTGTGGGGACTTCAGAATTTTTCTTTGGCATTATTATCATGGTAAAATGGCTTCTTTATGAATTAGAGCCACATGTGAAAACTCAAACAGTGATACATTTGTGAGCAAAGTCAGCACTTAGGCTTTACTAACTTTAATGGAAGTTGTAAGCAAGTAATTTGGTTGCTTACACATGAGCTAATATTTCTTTAGTGACTGCAGCTTTCTATTTCTGGAGTTCACTTCTTATATAGAGCACATTTCTACTGCTTCTGTTATTCTTTAAGAAGCTTAAGACAGCCCTTATATTAAACTTTAAATACTCTATCACCAAACTTTACCCAAGAACTAGGATGATGAACTTAATCTCTGCAACTTTGCAATTAGTGTATTAACTTAAGTACTATTTTTGGTATCACTGTGCTCTGCAAGTCATCTGGTTAATGTGTTTCCTTTTGTAGGATTTTATCAGAGCATAGCAATTGGAACACAAAATAAACATTAACAACTCTTTTTGTACTTGCATTTGGTTTTAAGGGAAACTTTTTTTCATTTGCTGTTTTTATTCTTTTCAAAGGTACTCCTTAAAATGAGTGGAATCAAGGACTCTGTATTTTAATGGATAGCATGTAAAGATATATAGAGGCACTTATTCAAATAGATTCTCAAGAAGGACAATTTTTAATTTGTGCAGAAGTGCGTACTCTGAAAAAAGGAGAAACCAGGTTCTATGTTTTCAGCTTTTCTTGACAAATTACTGGTGTTGTAAATTATCCAGCTGTTCTGCCTTTGTATGGATTTTGTAGTTCTCAGAGCGATTTATAGGTCTAGAGTGCAGCTGCTGAAAGTCATTTATTCTCAGTTCTGTATTAATCCATCATATACAAATACATTAGCATTCAGTACAGAGCTTTGGGGCTTAAGACATTCTTCCCTTCTGATTTGCTATCCTGAAAATGTTTGTAGGATATAACAAAAAAGCACCCACAAGTTACCAGGTTGTTACGTACTTTTAGAGGAACTATTTTTAGTATTTCTATTTAGGATATTTGAAATCCACTCATTCATTGATACAAAAGAAACAGTCATAGTGAGTCTTCTTATAAACATTAACATATTGGAAATACTAATGTGCTTACCTTTGACAAATTAGGACTTCAATTTGGTTTGCTCATTTCCTGTTCTTGCCATATGTCTACCATTCAGATATGCTTGTGTTTGAGAAACTGAATTAATTGCAATATTTTAGAGGCCACCTGTTTGAAAACCAGGGAAATTTTCACATCTACTCTAGTTCTTTTTTCTACTTGAAGACATCTATTCCTCCTTTAGATGGGTGAGAACTATTGTGATCAATAGCATAAATACAGAGCTTATAAAGATCAATATGTGTGTTGCTTGCTTATGGCTTTTATAAAACACCTCATGTGTTCATGAATATTGAATTTGAAATGTACACATTGCTTGAGAGTAATATTTCTTAACATGTACATCCAGATACACCTTCTCATTATCTGTTGATGTTAAATGAGGCATGGATCTTGTTTCTTCCCTTTGCATTTTCCCCATGCACATTTTCAGATTAACTTTCATTTATTTCTTTAAATATCTTTAATGACGCCAACATTTCTACTATGTGAATTATGAAATGGTTAACTTTACTCTCAAGGAGCCCTATGATCCACTCCCAAACTACTTTTCTCATATATTTTTTACTATTCCGCTCACCTTATGATCTAACCAAAATGAGTAACTTACTGCACTTTCCTTCTCGTATTGTGTTTTAAATCTCAAAAGTTACATATTTTGTCTGTTTATCTAAAGAGGGAAATTTATGTGGTCGTGTAGCAAATTTACATTATATTTAGACATCTAGAAAGATAGGCAATGCATGCATTTTCTCCAATAGATTGAATCTTTCCCACAAACCATGCCCTTCACCAAGTAGTTATGAAACCTAAATTTAGAAACTGGCAGTTAACGATACTTTAGTTTCTTTAGATTTAGAGAGTTCCTTTCAGTTGGTAATGAGTATTTTCCTTTATAAAGGAGTTGTACATTATTATGTTTATACTTTATATTACTTTTTAATTGAGATAACATTGGGTTATAATGGTGTATGTTTCAAGTGTACAACATTGTTGTTCGGTGTCTGTATACACTGTAGTGTGCCCACCCCCAAAAGTCCGGTTTTTGTTTCTCACCATACATTTTACCCCCTTACCTGTTGTGCCATGCCCCACTCTCTTCCTCCCTGTAACCACCAGTCTGTTGTCTCAGTCTTATGAATTCTATTTTGTTTTGTTTCTTTTTTGTTTCCTGTTCCACATGTAAGCGAAATCATATTTTATTGTTCATTTCCCATCTGACTTACTTCAATTAGCTTAATATCTTCCAGGTCTATCCATGTTGTTGCAAATATTTCATCTTTTATGGCTGAGTAGTAACTTAGTGTTTTTGTGTTTTTCTGATAAATACCCAAAAGTGAAGTAGCTGTATCATATGGTAGTTCTATTCTTAACTTTTTGATAGACCTCCAAATTGTTATTCTTAGTGGCTGCAACAATTTGTATTCCCACCAACAGTGTATGAGAGTTCCATTTGCCCCACATCGTCTTCAACACTTCTTATTTCTTTTTGGTAACAGTCATTCTAACAGGTGTGAGATGATGTCTCATTGTGGATTTGATTTGCATTTCCCTAATAATTAGTGATGTTGACTTCTCTTCACGTGCCTATTTGGCCATCTATATTTCCCCCTTGGAAAAATGTCTATTCAGATCATCTGCCCATTTGTTAATTAGGTTGTTTGTTCTTTTGTTGTTGAGTTTATGAGTTTTTAAAAATATATTTTGGATATTAACCCTTTATTGGAACTGCCATTTGCATTTACATTTTCCCATTTGGTTGGTTGCCTTTCTGTTTTGTCAAAGGTTTCCTTTACTGTGCAGGAACCTTTAAGTTAGATATAGTCCAATATGCTTAGTTTTGTTTTTGTTTCCTTTGCTGTCAAGTCTACAGAAATGTTTGTAAGACATGTCAAGAAGCTTACCACCAATTTTTTTTTTTTAATAATTGTTTCATGGTTTGGGTCTTAGATTCAAGTCTTTAATCTACTTTGAGTTAATTTTTGTGTATGGTAAAAGGTAGTGGTCTTGATTCATTCTTTTATGTGTGTAGCTGTCCAGTTTTCCCAACATCATTTACTGAAGAGGTTTTCCTTTCTCTATTGTATGTTCTTGGCTCCTTTGTTGTAAATTAGTTGTCTTTATATGTATGGCTTTATTTATGGATTTTCAATTCTGTTGCATTCATCTGCGTGTCTATTTTTCTGCTAACACTATCCTGTTTTGGTTATTATAGCTTTGTAGTATTTGTAGTATTGTTTGAAATGAGATCGTGCTGTACCTCTGTTTTTTTTATTTTTTTAATTTTAGAATTGCTTTAGCTATTTGGGAATCCTTTGTATTTCCATACAAATACTAGGATTTTTTGTTTTATATCTGTAAAAAATGCCATTAAGATTTTGATAGGAATTGCATTGGATCTGTAGATTGCTTTAGGTAATATGGCAGGAAAATCTCAGATATTCCATGCAGCAATATTTTTACCTATATGTTCCCTAGAGCAAGGGACATAAAGGAAAGAATAAACAAATGGGATCTCATCAAAATGAAAAGCTTCTGCACTGCTAAAGAAAACAGCATTAAAATGAAAAGAGAACCAACCGTATGGGAAAACATATTTGTCAATGATACCTTGGACAAGGGTTTAATCTTCAAAATATATAAAGAATTCACATTAATCTACACCAGGAAGACAAACAGCCCAATTGAAATATGGGCAAAGGACCTGAACAGACACTTCTTCAAGGAGGACATACAGAGGGCCCAGAGACATATGAAAGGATGCTCGACATCACTAGCCATCAGAGAGATGCAAATTAAAACCACAATGAGATACCACCACATACCGGTCAGATTGGCCATCATAAACAAATCAACAAACAAGTGTTGGAGAGGATGTGGAGAAAAGGGAACCCTAGTCCACTGCTGGTGGGAATGCAGACTGGTGAAGCCACTGTGGAAAACACTATGGAATTTTCTCAGAAAACTAACAATGGAACTGCCTTTTGACCCAACAATTCCATTACTCCGATTATACCCTAAGAATCCTGAAACACCAGCTCAAAAGAACCAATGCACCCCAATGCTCATAGCAGCACAATTTACAATAGCCAAGAGCTGATAGCAACCCAAGTGCCCATCAGCAAATGAGTGGATCAAGAAACTATGGTACATTTACATGAATGCAGCAGAAAGAAGGAGCTCCTACCTTTTGAGACAGCATGGATGGAACTGGAGAGCATTATGCTAAGTGAAATAAGCTAGGCAGTGAAAGACAAATACCATATGATCTCACCTATAAGTGGAACCTAATCAACAAAATATACAAGCAAGCAAAATATAACCAGAGACATTGAAATAAAGAACAAACTGACAGTAACCAGAGAGGAGGAGGAGAAGGATAATGTGGGAAAATAGGGGAAGGACCATCAAAGAACATGTATAAAGGATATATAGACAAAGCCAAAGTGGGGTAGGATGAGGGATGGAAAGTGGGGATGGTTGGGGTATGGGGGTGGGGTGAGGGAAAATGGAGACAACTGTACTTGCACAACAATGAAAAAAACAAAAGTTAAAAAAAAGAAAAAATATAACACATACAAATAAAAATGTTAATTATTCAAATTCATGAACTCTGTGGGATATCTTTCCATTTCTCTGTGACTTTAATTTCTTTTAATAATATCTCAGTTTTCAATGTACATTTCTTTCACCTCCTTGGTTAAATATATTGCCAGTTATTTCTTTTGTTGTAATTTTAAATGAGATTGTTTTCTTAATTTTTCTTTCTGATAGTTATTTGTTATACAAAATGCAGTAGATTCTTGTATATTGATTTTTATAAAGTACAACTTTACTGATCTTATTATTGCCACTATTTTTTTTCAATGGAGTTGTTAGGATTTTCCATGTATAAAACCATATCATCTGCAAGTAGTGACAATTTTATTTGTCCGTTTTGGTTGGGATGACATTTTTTTTTCCTTACCTGATTAGGATGGAATTTCCAATACTATATTCAACAAAAGTGGCAAGAATGGACATTGTTGTCTTGTTCCTGATCTTAGAGCAAAAGCTTTCAGTTTTTCACTTTTGTGTGTGAAGTTAATTGTGGGTTTTCATTTATGATGTTAATTATGTTGCAGTATGCTTCTTCTATACTCATTTTATTGAGAGCTATTTTTAAAAAATCATAAATTGATGTTGAATTTTGTCAAATGTTTTTTCTTAATTGAGATGATCATTTCTGTATCTTTCATTTTGTTAATGTGGAGCATCATGTTGATTGATTTGCAGATGTTAAATGAATATTGCATCCCTGGAATAAATTTTACTCAGTTATGGTATATGATCCTGTTAGGGTATTCTTGTATTCAGTTTACTAACATTTTGTTGAGAATTTTGCATCTGTGTGCATCACTGATCTTGGCCTGTAATTATTTGTTTTGTGTGTGTGTTGTCTTTGTCTGGTTTGGGTACCAGGGTAATGCTTCTCGAAATGAGTTAGGAAGTGTTCCTTCCTATTCAATTGTTTTGTCCAAGTTTGAAGAGAATGGGTATTGAATCATTGAATGTTTGGTAAAATTCACCAATGAAGCTGTCTGGTCATGGATTTTTTTTTGAGGGGTATTGATTACCATTTCAGTTTTCTTTCTAGTGATCAGTCTATTCAGATTTTTAATCTCTTCATGATTCAGTCCAGGAAATTTATGGGGTTCTAAGAATTTATTTGTTTCTTCTATGTTGTCCAATTTTGTGGCAGATAGACTTTCATAGTATTCTCCTATGATCCTTTTTATTTCTGTGGTATTTGTTGTAATTTCCCTTTTGTTTCGGATTTTATTTATTTCAGTCATTTATCATTTTTCCACAGGGAGTATAGCTAAAGGTTTGTTAATTATGTTGATCTTTTCAAAGAACTAGCTCGTATTTCATTGATTTTTAAATTATATTTTATAGTTTCTATTTCATTTATTCATGTTCTTATTTTTACTATTTCCTTCTACTGACTTTGAGTTTATTTTAATTTTTCTGGTTCCTTTAGGTGAAAGATTGTTTATTTGAGATTTTTCTCTTTTCTTTTTTTTTTTAGTAGGCCGGTTTTGCTATCACCTTCCCTCTTAGTACCACATTTTCTGTATCTCATAGCTTTTTGTCTCCATGTATATATTTTTTTTATTTCATCTTTGGTTTCTTTGCTGACTCAATAGTTGCTAAGTAGCATGGTATTTAATGTCTACATATTTGCAAATTTTTCCCAGTTTTCTTTTTTGTGGTTGTTTTCTAGTTTCTGTACCATTATTTAGAAAGAATACTTGATATGATTTCAGTTCACTTAAATTTAAGACTTGTTTTGTGTTCTAACATATGACCTATCCTTGAAAATAGTCCATGTGTACCTGAGAAGAATGTATATTCTGCTGTTTTTGATGAAATGATCTACATACTTCTATTAAGTTCATTTGGCCTAATGTGTCACTTAATGCCATAGTTTATTGACTTTCTGCCTGACCGATCTAGCCTTTGGTGTAAGTGGAGTGTTAAGTGTTCTGCTATTATTATCTTGCTGTTAATTTTTCTTGTATATTTTGGTGCTCCTAAATTGGTTGCATATATATTAATAAATGTTATGTCTTCTTGATGGAATTTCCCTTTTATCATTATATAATATCCATCTTTGTCTCTTGTTACCTTTTCTGGCTTGCTATCTATTTTATCTGATATAAGTATGACTACACCACTTTTTTGGGGGGTATCATTTGTAGGTTGCTGTCTTTTTATCCCTGGCTGCCTTTAGAACTTTGACTTTATCATTGACTTTTGATATTTTTAATATAACATGTCTTGGAGAAGGTGTTTTTTTTTTTAATTTAAAATAATTAGGTGTTTTGTTAGCTTCTTTTACTTAAATGTCCAGTTCCTTTCCCACTGTTTGGGAAACTATTTATTTATTTAAATAGGCTCTCTGTCTCCTTATCCCTCTCTTCTCCTTCTAGGATACCCATTATCCTTATGGTGCCCTTTCTAATGGAGTTGAGCAGTTCTTGTAGAGTTTATTTTTTAAATATATAATCCTTATTATATTTTTTCCATTACCATTTAGTTCCCTTAAACCTGCCTCCCCCCAGCAATAACCACACTGTTGTCCATGTCCCTGAGTCCTTCTTCCTTTTTGCTCAGTCCCTCCAACCCCTAACCTTTCCTAACCCCTAACCTAAGCTGTCATCTATTCTCCACCTATGGGTCTGTCTCTTTTTTGCTTGCTCGTTCATTTTGTTTGTTAGATTCTATATATGAGTGAAATCATATGGTATTTGTCTTTCTCTGACTGGCTTATTTCCCTTAGCATAACATTGTCCAGGTCCATTCATACTGTTCTAAAGGGTAAAATTTTCTTCTTTGTTATAGCAGAGTGTAATTCCATTGTCAGAATGTCCCATATTTGTTTTAGCTACTCATCTATTGATGGGCACTTGGGCTACTTCCATATCTTGGCAATTGTAAATAATACTGCGATGAACACACAGGTGCTTATGTTCTTTCAAATTAGCATTTTGGATTCCTTTGGATATAGTCCCAGAAGTGGGATCACTGGATCAAAAGGCAGATCCATTTTTAATTTTTGAAGGTATCTGCATACTGCTTTCCACAGTGGCTGCACCAGTCTGCATTCCCACCAACAGTGCAAAAGGGTTACCCTTTCTCCACATCTTTGCCAGGACTTGCTGTTTTTTATTTATTGATGATAGCTATTCTGACAGGTGTGAGATGGTATCTCATTGTGGTTTTTATTTGCATTTCTCTGATGATTAGTGATGTTGAGCATCTTTTTATATATCTATTGGTCATCTGTATGTCCTCTTTGGAAAAGTGTCTATTCAGTTCCTTTGCCCATTTTTTATTGAGTCATTTGTGTTTTGGTATTGAGTTTTGTAAATACTTTATACATTTTGAATATTATCCCCTTATCAGATGTATTTATGAATATGTTCTCCCATTCTGTGGATTGTCTTTTTATTTTGTTGATGATTTCCTTTGCTGTGCAAAAACTTGTTAGTTTGGTGTAGTCCCACTTGTTTATTTTTTTCTTTTGTTTCCATTGCCTGGGGAGATATATCTGATAAAAAATTTCTACGAGTAGTGTCTGAGATTTTTCTGCCTGTGTTTTCTAGGGTTTTTATGGTTTTGAGTCTAACATTTAATTCTTTGATCTATTTTGAATTTATTCTTGTATGTGGTATAAGAAGGTGGCCTAGTTTCATTTTTCTGCGTGTATCTGTCCAATTTTCCATTTATTGGATAAACTACGTTTAGCCTATTGTATGTGCCTATATTCTCTGTTGAATATTAATTGACTATACAGGTGTAGGTTTATTTCTGGGCTCTGTATTCTGTTCCATTGATCTATGTGTCTGTTTTTATGCCAGTACCACGCTGTTTTCATTACTATGGCCTTGTAGTATAGTTTGATATTAGGTACTGTGATTCCTCCAACTTTGTTCTTCTTTTCAGGATTGCTGTTGCTGTGTGAGGTCTTTTGTGGTTCCATATAATTTTTTTAAATATTTGTTCTAGTTCTGTGAAATATGTTATTGGAATCTTGATAGGAATTGCATTGAATCTATAGATTGCTTTGGGTAATACAGACATTTTAATGATGTTAATTTGTCCTATCCATGTTTTGAAAAGAACAAAATACCTAGGAATAAACCTAACCAAGGATGTAAAAGATTACTCAGAAAATTATAAGACATTGAAGAAAGAAATCCAAGAAGATACAAATAAGTAGAAGCAAATACCATATTCATGGAGTTTTTAATATTTTTGAAATCTTAGTTTTCTCCCCTCTTTCATCTGAATCATTTCTAGATTTCTATCTTCTAGCTTGCTAATTGTTTCCTGTCGTCTTCTCTGTTATTAATGCTTTCAAATGCATTCTTCATCTCCATTTAAATTTTCAGCTTCAGAATTTCTGTTTGGTTCTTCTTTAGAATTTCAGTCGCTTGGTAAAATACTTCTGGTCATTAATTTTATTCTTGAACATTGGAGTGCATAGGTTCTTTTGAATTGGTTTTTCAGGGTTCTTAGGGTATAATCCCAGCAGTGGAATTTCTGGGTCGAAAGGCAGTTCCATTTTCATTCTCCTGAGGAAGTTCCATACTGTTTTCCACAGTGGCTGCACCAGTCCGTATTCCCACCAACAGTGCAGTAGGGTTCCCTTTTCTCCACATCCCCTCCAACATTTATCTGTTGCTTTGTTGATGATGGCCATTCTGACTGGTGTGAGGTGGTATCTCACTGTGGTTTTAATTTGCATCTCTCTGATAGCTAATATGTTGAGCATCTTTTCATATGTCTCTGGGTCCTCTGTCCTCTCTTGGGAAGTGTCTGTCCAATGTTCATAGCAACGCAATTCACAATAGCCAAGTGCTGGAAACAACCTAAGTGCCCGTCTACAAATGAGTGGATCAAGAAACTATGGTACATATACACAATGGAATTCTATGCAGCAGAGAGGAAGAAGGAGCTTATACCCTTTGTAACAGCATGGATGGAACTGGAGAGCATTATGCTAAGTGAAGTAAGCCAGGCGGTGAGGGACAAATACCATATGATCTCACCTTTAACCGGAACATAATCAACAAAAGCAAAAAGCAAGCAAAACTTAACCAGAGACATTGAAATTAAGATCAATATAACAATAGCCAGGGGAGATGGGGGAGGGGACCATGGGGAGAAGGGTTTTCAGGACACATGGACAGAACCAAGGGGGAGGTGGGAGGCGGGGGAAGGAAATGGGATTGGAGGGGAAGGGCGGAGGGGAGGGGAGAGGATGCAGACAACTGTAATTGAACAAAAATAAAGTAATAAAAACAATTTTATTCTTGAGCTCATTGAAGTGCCTTTCTAGTTTTTTTGTATCTTGTTACATTTCTTTATGACAGCTATTTTGAATTCTCTATTATTTAGATCACAATCTTGTATAACTTTGAGTATGTTTTTGGAAAATTGTAATTTTCTTTTTGTGATACCATGTTACTGTGATTTTCGTGGTGCTTGATGGGTTTTTCCTCTGTCCATACATTTGAAATAGCAAACACTTCTCTTATTTAGTAGTTACAGCTTTGCCTACTTTGATTTTAATAGTTTAACAGGATGGCAATTAGAGGCCTTTCTTTTCCAGTAGGTGGTCATGTATTACAAGTTTTTGTGTCTTTTACGTGAGCTGACTGTGGCTATATTTGAGAGCCAGAATGTTTTATATTTCATTACCTCTGTCTGAGTTGTCAAGGTACGGTACCCTCTTTGTCACTCCGCATGCCTCCAAGGTCTCTGGTGCCTTGCTGCTGCTGAAGCCACTGAAGTTGTGGGTGTTGCTGTGGTGGTGGGTGTTGCTGCCAGTGTTTCCTGAATGGCAAGTGCCATGCTGCTTCCAGAGTTGCCTGAGTCTTGGGTACCACAGCTATGTGTATGGGGCATGAGGAGGGTCTAGTGGAGGAATGGGGCAGCTTAGAGGGGGAACCAGAGTCCAGGGAGCTTTTGTGGGTTTCAGGGTTATCAGGCTGACAGAAGGGGGCTTGCATACGCGCACTCTTGCTGTTGCTGCCCAGTTCCTTGTGGCTACTGGTTCTGCTGTGGTCAGGTGGCGAAAAGGCCAGAGTCTGTGCTGCCCTCACCTCTGATGGTACTACTGGCCTCCTTGGTGGGTGGGCGGGGAGGGAGCTGGAGTTGTGGAGGGAACTGCTGTCTACCGCTGGGGCTGTGGGTTCAGCTAGCTGGGGGATCAGTGTCTCAGGCATCGTTTCTCCATTTCCTGTTTCATTTCCTCTATGCATTCCAATTCACCCACCTTCAGATGCACAGATTTATGGATCTCTCAGGCATCCTAATGTGTTAAACAAAGGTACCCTTGTTGAGTTATTCCCACTAGCTGTGGATTGAAGAGGAGAGATAAATAGGGTGTTTCACTCCACGATGAAACTGATGTCACCTCACAATCTTTACTGATATTATTTTTTTCTCCTAGATAATTGTCCTCTCTATAGCTTCACATGTTCACATATAGCCTATTTGCAAAGACCATCTGTTCCATTGTCCTCAGAATTATAAGTACTTTTTTCTTCTCTTCCATTTACCTGCTCTTTTATGCCCCTATATAAACTTACACTTTATTGTAGTAATTGCTGTACCTATCTTATATTCCTGTAGGTGAGTGTGATAGAGATTGAAATATTTTAAGTGTTATCCCATACAAAGATTAGGGCAATCTCATATAATTGTGTAATATGTATTTAATTAATATTATTGTGTTTAACTGGAATTTGTAGTCAATAAAATGTTGGTTTGGTTGAAGATTAAGTATAAAATGTTCCTTGTTTGTTGAAAAATAATACAGAGATATGCATTACTCAGTCTTAGTGGGTATAATACTAAATAATTGAAAGTAATTTATTTTTGATGACAATTGAGATTTTTTTAATTGAATTTAATGGGATGACATTGGTTCACAAAACCATACAGGTTTCAAGTGCATGACTAAACAAAACATCATCTGCACACTGCACTGTGAGCCTATTGCCCCAACCAAAGTCAGTCTGTTCAGTGTGTCCATGCCTGTTTCAGAGAGAGGGGAAAGGAGGGAGAAAGAGAGGGAGAAAGAGCAATGTATGGTTGCCTCTCACATGGCCCCCACTGGGGACCTGGCCCGCAACCCAGGCATGTGCCCCGACTGGGAATCGAACCGGGACCCTCTGGTTCCCAGCCCGCGCTCAATCCACTGAGCTACACCAGCCAGGCTCTATTTTGTTCATTAGTTTTTGTTCATTAGATTCCACATAGCTTTGTTGATTTGATACACTTATAATTGCAAAATGATCACCAACATAGGATTAGCTAATACCTGCATCACATTATGTAATTACCTTTCTTTGGTGATAAGAACATTTAAGTAGTAACTGTTAAGTATATAATATCATTAACTATAATCACTATGCTGTATATTAGATCTTAAGAATAATGATTGAGATTCTTAAAGCACCATATGAGCTCACTAAAAACTGTCATTGTAAAAAAGCAACAAAACAAATATGGAGAGGCCACAGTTTTAAATTTTGATTTTACCAGAATATAAGCAAGTATTGCATTTTTCCTTTATTTCTGATATGAGTAGGTTTACTGATGATATGACTTGATATACTAAAAGCAAATTCCTCTTATTCACAGAATTCAGATTTTAAGATAGTTTTCTTTTCATGCACAGTTTTAAAAATGAAATATTGAGAAGCATAAAAATAGCCATCTCTTGCCTTGCCCCATCCACTTCACAATTCTTCTTTGTAGACAGCCATTTTACAACTCCTTTGGCTATTTCTTCTGACATTTTACTCTGTATTTATAAATGATAAGAGAAAACTGCTATTTAATTTGTTTTAATTTTATCAAAATAATACATAATCAACAAAAGAAAAAAGCAAGCAAAATATAACCAGAGACATTGAAATTAAGAACAATCTAACAATAGCCAGAGGGGAGTGGGGAGGGGACTGTGGGGAGAAGGGTTTTCAGGAATTACTATAAAGGTCACATGGACAAAACCAAGGGGAAGGGTGGGAACAAGGGAGGGAGGGAGGTTGGGGTGGTGGGGGTAGGGGAGGGGAGGAAGTGCAGACAACTGTAATTGAACAACAACAAAGTAATAAAAAAAAACAAAATAAGACATGTAAAAAGTTAAATAATGCCATATTGAAAAATGGTAGCCCTATGTCCTGATCTTCTGATCTTCCAGTTCTCACATCTTTAATGCAACCATTTCCAACATCTTGGTTCTTCTAGGATTTCTATCTGTACTTCTAAATATCACATGGTATATCATTTTCTTGATTTTTCAATATTAGGTCTCCGTTGACTTTCTTTTAGAGAAGATTATGATTTAATTTTTTTCTTTTTTACCAGTTCTACACAAACACACACAGTGATCCTCTTCTTACCATTTTAATAGACTTATTTCAGTTTTTGGTTCAGCCAGTATCAACTGATTATGTTAATATGACAATATAAATGATTTTTTATATTTTGAATCATATAGTGTAATATGATTAGAGTTTGTTCCTGTATAACTTCTTGTTTCTTCCAAAGTTAACAATTATTTATTTTTATTTGCTTATTTTTTTTTATGTACCTACTAATTTAGACTCAGGTGTTATGAATGAAGTCTGAAGCTCCTGCAAGGTGGTCAAACATAATGTGATGTTAGGAGAGACTAGGTTATCTGCAGTGACAAACATGTTCCAAATTGCAATGGCTTTCAATAATAAAAGTTTAATTCGTAGTTTCTCATTGTGGGTCAGTTGAAGGTCTGTTTACGTCATCTTCCACGGAGGATTCAGAATGCTGGAGCAACTGTGCTCTAGAACATTGCCAATGCACTAAGAGGAGAAAAAATGTGAACCACATGCTTGCTCTCAGGGCTCCTGTGAAACATCACATTGAAACAACATTTAATTGGCAAAAAGAAATTGACAGCAAATAACCTGTCTTGATGGGGCAGGGAGAAAAATTCCTGAGGGGAAGAGAATGTTTTTGAACAATAGTACAGTTTACTGCATGCATTGGGTAAAATGTCAAGTCCAGTTTTTTAGTACTTCTTGTTGTTTTCTGCTTTCTCTTTTTCTGTAGCATCCCATTCTTATATTAAGATTGTAATTTTAACCTCCTCATTTATCTTTATAATAATATCAATTTCAAATTTTTGAAGACTATTTTCTAGCATATTTCAGTTTCTTCCAGGCCTTCCCTTCACCACCTTTTTATTTATTTTAGTCTGTGTTTCTACACTGAAGCTTTTCATCAAATGTTTGATGATTTTTGGTATCAGTTTACATTTCAACAAGGCATTAAAAGGTTGACTGGAGCATCTGTGTCTTGGCCTTGTTGATTGGCCTGCTTCCTTTTGGAATCTTTAGAGTATTGAGAGCCAGTACTTTGCTATGAACCAATCCCTGGGAAATAAAGATATTTTTCTCAGGGCAGGTCAATTGTTTTTCCAAAAATAATCTTTAATTTGTTGTGTATGTGGAAAATGCCTGGTTCCCAGCTTTTTGCACGCAAGGAGATAGAGGCTGTTGGGGGAAGGTCTCATAACTCAGTATATGGACATTTAATTATTTCATCTTTTTCTTTCCTTAGGTCTCACCCTTGCCCTCCACAGTACCTGAAGCCTTTCCCATGAAAACTGTGGTACTCTCTGGGTGCCAGTATTTAGTGCAGGGGATGGGAGAATGGTCTCTTGCTATTCTGTACTCCATAATGACACGCTTTGAGTCTTGAGCCTCTCTAAATGTTCTGTAAAGTGAATCAGCTCCTTTGCGATCTTCATTCCCTTCTTTAATCTATAGCTTTCTCTTGCCTCCTAAGCGCATCATTCATTAGCTCCCCTTTCCAAGTATGTTGAAAATTTCATTTGTTTAATTCTTTAGTCCTTTATTTTTGTATGTGTACTCTCCCTCTTTACTTTAGTGAAGTCAGGGGTATAGTGTATATAAAAACATGATGAAGTCAACATGAATCTGTTGGTAGAATTTCAAAATAGTGGCATATGGGCCATCAACAGGTCATAGCTGGAACCTCGTGGTAGATATTCTGAGGATGAATCATTGAGTCTGATTATTTTAGAGAATTGAAAGGTGGAGAGGGCTGTCTTGGTTCCAGAAGCAGGACAAATAAAGACTTGTACAAGGTATAGCAAATAGACTAGAGCTGAACAGAAGAGAATAGAAGAGCTGATATACAGAGTTTGCTGTTAGTGGCACATTTAGCGAGCTTTCAAAGCTGGCTTATAGTGCTCTTATTTTTTTTTTTTTTTGGTAAAAAATTTCAAAATTTATTCTTCATACAGAATTATATCTAATTGTTACCTTCAAAACAGTAGAATTGGATTTTCCAGTGTTCTTTACATGCCTTCATCTTTAGTTACTTTGGAAATGCTGAATTATGGCATTGTGTAGTGAAAAGATTACCCAGCGTTTGGGCAATTGCAGGTATCAATTGTGCTCTGTGAATAACTTTTTTTTTTTGTCCTTGGTGGGTCAGTTTATCAGGTGGTAAATTTCCATTTGTGAAATTTTACGAATCTAGGCAGTTATGATCTCTACAATGAGGAGATTGTAGGAGAAAATAAACACATAAAAGGTAAAGCCAGGCAGGTGAAAATCTAAAATTTGCAAACTGGAAGAAGTCCACAAAGACCAGCTTTCTAATGAGAATTTCAAATTCATTGCTATTAAGAATTTGGAAACACACCGAGGCTTTGGAAGCAATGGCTTAGATTTAAATTATGTTTCTTCCCCTGTCTAACTGGGCATGTTTGTGAGCCTCTTTGTGTCTCAGTTTCCTAACTATAAAACATCTAACATAGTGCCTCGTATAGTTGTTTAGAAGATATAGTGAGAGAATGTAACTGGAACATAGTAAGCCTTTGATAGTTATTATTATAGCTTTTAAGAAATTAAATAGTGAATTTTGCAAAGGGACTCTGCACACAAAGAACAGAGTCTTAAGATTCAGCCAAGCTTTTTGTAGTCCGAATCCCATTTCTGATCCTTTTAGCGGCATGGCTTTGGGTTAGTTACTGACACATGCTGAGCTTCTTTCCTCTTCTTGAAAGTGGATCTATCTAAATGGAGCAGATTAAGTGAACCAAAATATGCAAAGCCTCTGATCTATAGTACATCCTTAATAAACTGTAGCAATTATTAAGTTTTGCTATTTCTTAAGTATAAAACTCTATAAAGCAATAGCTTCTATTTAATTGTAGTTTGAATGTTTGTGTTTTTTAAAAGAAGCTTTCTAGCAGATACACTCACAGCAGTAAAAAAAAAGCTGACATTACCAAATAGCTTTATTGTCTGACAATTTTTTTTGTATTAGAATCCAGTCCCAGTAGCTTTGTGACTTACATGTAAATTTCATCTCATCAGCATTGTCTCATTCATTGGAGTTGAAGTTCTCCTTCCCTGGGGTAGATGTTCTTTTCTGGCCTGATTGGCTAGGTCTTCACCAGTGACAGGAAAACTCTCATTACTGTGAGCCCTGCCAGCAGTGGAAGTGTGTGTAAATCCTCAGAGTCTGGGGTATGAATCAGTTGGCATTTTATAGAATTTCACACCTGTTGTTTTTTTTTTTTTTAAGTTTGCACATCCTTTCCCTGGCATCGAGAGAAGGGGTTATGAACAACATCCTTACCAGGATAAAGCAGGGAGGCTGGAAAGCAGAAGATTGAAGTCTTTTGGTACCACTCTAAATCCCCTCTTGAAGAGTGAGGTGTTTATCCTTTTTTATGAATAGGTGATTTTAAAGAATGAAGGCAACGATCTGCACTTGTTAATATACCCCTTGGACTTCAGTACTGGAGGAAAAGACTTTACACAATTTTCCATGCCACAAATCAATGCATTAGTAACCTTTTTTCCACCTCTGACTTATATCTCTCAGAACAGTGCTGAGACATCCAGGAAACTTGTTGAAAGTTGTGTTTATGATGCTGTAATAAAAAGATACTGGAACACAATAGTACTAGGTCTGAAATCACTGCAGTTTCATCAGATTTTAAACTAGAGTGTTGTTTTATACTTCTGGGAGGCGGTGAAGCTGAAGGCTGAAGCTAGGGCTCATTTGTTAGAGGAGATTACCGTGGCTTTGCAATGATGATTGACTGGCCTGAGTAAATACTCTAGCCACTGCCTTTTATATCACTTCGAGTTGCCCACCATCTGACCCTGCTCACCTAGATAGACTTAGTTTCTCTAAGTGCTGTGCTGTGGTATCAAGCTTTCTCTTTTCCTTCCCACAAATAAATCATGTAAGCACATAAGATGTTAATTACTTGAACTTGCGCAGTTCTTTCTGCTTAAATGTTTTCTCATCAAAGACTGATCAAAAAAACCCTGGAATCTGTCATTTCCGAATGAGCAGTGATTTATTATGATGCTTGTGTTTGCAGATTATCAGTTCTATTTTTCACTTCTTTGTGTTGTTTTGCATTAGCATTTTTAGCATTATCTCTGCTTTTATGAAATAATTTTTTTCTGACAAGTTTTAAATCACTTTAGGCCTTGTATTCTTGTTTCTTGTTTCATTTTTTCCCTCTTTTTGCTTCTTATCGGAACATTCCCCCACCAAAACTCTACAGGCAGCCTTTTGTGAAACCACAGTGGGAATGTGGGATGTTTGTTTGTTTGTGTGTTTGTTTTAGTGGTCATGGTTTTTATGATTTGTGGAAGTGTGGACAGACTTCTCCAATAGTTTTAGATCCTGTCAACATTTTATATTCTAGATTTTCTTTGTAAAACACCCTTACAATCTATTATTTCTCCTGAGGTAGGTCCTATTTCTGACTAGTGTAAGCTGGGAAATCTTACGTTCACTGGTGATAGACTTTACTATCTTCTCAAAATCTACATTATTGTCTCCAGTAATCTGCTGAGCCAATTGATCTTCAGTTTGAGTGAATGCTCTGCTTTACAATTTTTGAGTACAGAAAAGTCAAGAAAATCACCCCTTTTGATATTGCTTATGTGGCAACTTTTATAATATAGTAAATAATTACATTTGGTAAGGTCTCCTGTTATTTATCACAGGGATTACATTTCTTAAATGCCCATACAGTATAATTCTAATATGTGGAAAATTGTGATTTGTAATAATAATCATTGCCTTTTCTTCTTCTCTCTTTCTATTTTCTATTTATTTTTAATCAAGAGAAGCTTGAGACTATTGTCATCTTGTTTGGGATTTAATGATTTGTTCTTTGATTTCTTGTCTTTAACTCAGTTCTGGAGCTTTTGACTCACAGTTACATCATTACTTTTGTTTCTTTATCTCTTAAGTACGAGTAATATTACACTATACTATTAAAATGTATACAGTAGGACATTTGAATGAGGTAATGTATGTAAAGCTGTTAGAACAGTGCATGATACAGAGTAGGTGCTATAGTAGTGTTAACTATTAGTTGATTTTTGAAGCGTGGGCACTGTATTCAAATAGTAGAGCTCTGTGTAGCTGTGTATGTAGAGGAAAAACATGGATGAGAGGTCATGGAAAATGAGACACTTTCCTCAGGTTTCTCTTTTCTGAATTATCTATTCCAACTACAACTTGTTGACCTTACTGAGTACCATAGTTTTCAGATTTTATAAAAATGGAGACAAAGAAAATATTTTGAATAAATGTAGGCATTTTAAATGACAGCCTCATTAAGCTATAAAAATGGTCTGATTCAGGAATAGCCATGGATTTTTAAAAGATGCTTTTAGATTCATAATTCTGGTGATGTTATGCAATGTGGTTCTAAGCCAGAACTAAGGAGAAAGCATACCTCAGTCTCCTTCCTACTCCACTTTGCTGTGCATTATGTAATCAGTCTTCACAATAAGATGCCTTGCTTTGTTAGTCATTGCAAAATGCCTCCCTTTTGGCATCCACAGCGATGATATTTCTGACATACAGTTTTTCAAGTGCTGTTTTTGAAGATGATTCACATATTTTTCAAGTTTCATGGTTAATTCTAAGACTTTTTTAACTCCTTGAACTCAGTTAAACTGCAGGCAATATTCTTAGCATTTCTATCCATATTGATTTTAAAGCTTGGCCTTACGTTAAGTTTGGGAAGATTTTGAATACCTTCTGTGTGAATTTCATACTCTCATCATTTCAACACATCTGTTTGCCAACGTGAGCAGTGTTTGTACAAGTAAGTACAATTAGTGTTGTCAGGGTGGCCCTGGACAAATCTTGGAGCACAGAAATCCTTCTGCTTATTAAATACCATTGTTCAAACTGACTTACAGGCAAGACTGACCGTATGAATGATCATTGATCCATTTCTATACCTGAGCAGTTTACACTTTAAATAACTTTTGTCAGACAAAGAAATGGATTTATCAATGGCTTTCACATAACATGTTGTGATTCAAAATTATCCATACCTGCAGTTTTTGAATTTCAAGATGACATTATGGGAAGAGCAATTCTTGAATAATGGATTGAGATGAAATTTTAGGCTCTTCTTTGATAAAATCCAACACCCATTTATGAAAAACTTTCAGTAAAGTAGGGGTAGAAGGAACATACCTAAAAACAATAAAGGCCACATATGACAAAATCACTGCCAGCATCATACTCAATGGGCAAAAACTACAAGCATTCCCCTTAAGATCAGGAAGAAGACAGGGATATCTGCTTTTACCTCTCTTATGCAACATAGGACTAGAAGTCCTAGCCACAGCAATCAGACAAGAAGAAAAAACAAAAGGCATCCAAATTGGAAAGGAAAAAGTAAAACTGTCTTTATTTGCAGATGGCGTGATATTGTGCATAGAGAACCCTAAGGATTCCACCAAGAAACTACTAGAACTGATAAAGGAAGTCAGCAAAGTAGCAGGATGCAAAAGTAATATCCAGAAATCAGTTGCATTTTTATATGCCAATAATGAACTAACAGAAAGGGAAATTAAGAGAATAATCTCATTCACAATTATTTCAAAAGGAATAAAATACATAGGAAATACATAGGTTGGATTAACTAAATCCAACTAAGGATGCAAAAGACCTGTACTCAGAAAATTATAAGCCACTGAAGAAAGAAATTGATGAAGATACAAATAAGTGGAAGCACATACCGTGTTCATGGATAGGAAGAATTAGCATCATTAAAATGTCCATGCTAACTGAAGCAGTCTATAGAGATCCCAATGTTGTATTTCTCAGAACTAGAACAAATATTTAAAAAATGTATATGGAATCACAAAAGGCCTAGCATAGATAGCAACAGCAATACCGAAAAAGAACAAAGTGGGAAAAATCACACTACCTAATATTAAACTATGTTAAAAGATCATAGTAATAAAAATGGCATGGTGCTGGCATAAAAATGGACACATAGATCAATAGAACAGAATAGAGAGCCCAGAAATAAACTCACACATTTATAATCAATTAATTCAACAGAGGAAGCAAGTACTTAACAATGTGCTAAAAATAGTTTATTCAATAAATGGCATTGGGAAAATTGGACAGATACATGCTGAAAAATGAAAGTAGACTACCTTCTTATGCCACACACAAGGATAAATGGATCAAAAACTCAAATATTAGACCCAAAACCATACAAATCCTAGAAGAAAGCATAGGCAGTAAAATCTCAGACATTGCTTGTAACAATATTATATTGAGTATATATTCCAAGGCAAGGGAAACAAAAGAAAAAATAAACAAGTGGGACTACACCAAACTAACAAGGTTTTGCACAGCAAAGGAAATCATCAACAAAATAAAAAGGCAACTTAAAGAATGGAAGAACATATTTGTCAGTACATGTGATAAGGTTAATATCCAAAATTTATAAAGTATTTACAAAAGTCAACATCAAAAATCAAACAATCCCATTAAAAAATGGGTAAAGGACCTGAGTAGACACTTCTCCAAAGAAGACATACAGATGGCCAATAGATATATGAAAACACACTCAATGTCACTAATAATCAGAAAAAGGCAAATAAAAACCACAATGAGATATCATCTCACACCTGTCAGAATGGTTACCATCAATAAACCAACAAACAACAAGTGCTGGTGAGGATGTGAAGAAAGGGGAATCCTCATGCACTATTGATGGAAATGCAGACTGGTGCAGCCAGTGTGAAAAGCAGTATGGAAATACCTCCAAAAATTAAAAATGGATCTGCCTTTTGATCCAGTGGTTCCACTTCTGGGAATGTGTCTGAGGAAACCCAAAACACTAATTTGAAAGAACAAAATCACCCCTATGTTAATTGCAGCATTATTTACAATCACCAAAATATGGAGGCATCCCAAGTGTCCATCAATAGATGAGTGGATAAAACATCTCTGGGACTTTTACACAATGGAATACTACTTGGCCATAAAAAAGAAGAAAATTTTACCTTTTTTGATGGTATGGATAGACCTGGAAAACGTTATGCTAAGTGAAATAAGCTGGCTAGGGAAAGACAAATGCCGTATGATTTCTCTCATATAAGGAATCTAATGAACAAACTGAATTAACAAAGAAAATAGAGACAGACTCATAGGTAGAGAGCAGGATGACAGCTGAAGGAGAGGGGAGCTTAGGGATTGGAGGGATAGAGCAAAAAGGAAGAAGGACTCATGGACATGGACAACAGTGTATTGCTTGTAGGGGGAAGGAAATGGTACTGGACAAATATAAAAAATTTTTTTAAAAAGAAATTTTAGACGATGTGAGAAATATTTTGGAGGTCGGGGACATTCTGGGCACTTGCTGAATCACAGTTACGTCTTTTCTGTTTTTAAGGTAGTCTCTAAAATTATTTTGTAGAAAAAGTATTTTATATTTGTTGACAAATTTTGCCATTAAGACTACTTACACAGGGAAAGCTAATTATAAAGAAACAGCAAATGCCTTAGTGTGTTTTGAGTCTGATCCACTCGGGCCTTCTATTCTACGCTCTGGATACTTTAGATCCTCTTCCAGATGTGGCATCCCTTCTCATCATGTGTCTGCACTCATTAGAACCTGAGTCCTGGCCTACCGTTCCCTTTCCGTCATCAGTCTGAGTAAGATACACCTCTGTGGTTTTACTCCCTCTAGATAATGGCTCTGATTTAGGAAATGAACTTACTAGGTTCATTTCCTACTTAGCACAGTGTGAATGTATATAAAATATGCTTAGTAAATAGATGTTGCTTGATTAATTACTCCTTTAGGGATACTGGATTCTAGTAAAGGACCATTGGAAAGATTATACTTTAATCCAAAATAATGAATTTATAATGGTGGGACTGTGTACATTAGGCAGAACAGTAAAGGAGATGTGTTTGAAAAGGTGGTCTTTCTAACATCAGTCCAATCACACTTTATGCGTATGCTACATATAAAGCTACTCTACTTGAGTAATCATAGGAAAGAGGCAAAATTAGAAAGCAAGGTCAGCTAGCATCTTATGGCTAGGAAACTGAGAATATGTTTGTTAGACAAAAACATGGAGG